>CM023481.1:299112698-299305198 GCA_013339685.2 Hyalomma asiaticum
CGAACCTCTTCGCCGTTGGCAGTAGCACTCAGGCTTCTAGAGCATTCGCGACTTCTATGATGATGGTACCCGGCTATCATCGAGCATACGCGCCAGAATGCCAGCGATGACGGGAAGCGCGCCAGGTCGATCACAGTACTTGGCAAGCGAACCTCTTCGCCAAAGGTAGTAGCAGTCAGGAGCCTCAAGTAGCCATGATTTCTATCATGATGGTACTCGGAAGTCGTCGAGCAGATGTGTGAGAACGCCAGTGACGATGGGTAGTGGGTGTGCTCGATCACGGCACTTCGGAAGCAAACCTCCTCGCCAACGGCAGTAGCGCTAAGGAGCTTCAAGCAGCCGTGACTTCCATCATGATCGTACCCGGCAATCGTCGAGCAGATATGCGACAATGGCAGGGACGACGGGAAGTGGGTCTGCTCGATCAAGCAAACCTCTTCGCAAACGGCAGTAGTACTCAGGAGCCTCGAGCAGCCGTGACTTCTATCATGATGGTACCCGGAAGTCGTCAAGCATGTGTGCAACAATGCCAGGGACGACGGGAAGTGGGTCTGCCCGATCAAGCAAACGTCTTCGCCAACGGCAGTAGCACTCAGGAGCCTCGAGCAGCCGTGACTTCTATCATGATGGTACCCGGAAGTCGTCGAGCATGTGTGCAACAATGCCAGGGACGACGGGAAGTGGGTCTGCCCGATCAAGAAAACGTCTTCGCCAACGGCAGTAGCACTCAGGAGCCTCGAGCAGCCGTGACTTCTATCATGATGGTACCCGGAAGTCGCCAAGCATGTGGGCAACAATGCCAGGGACGACGGGAAGTGGGTCTGCCCGATCAAGCAAACGTCTTCGCCAACGGCAGTAGCACTCAGGAGCCTCGAGCAGCCGTGATTTCTATCATGATGGTACCCGGAAGTCGTCGAGCATGTGTGCAACAATGCCAGGGACGACGGGAAGTCGGTCAGGCCCGATCAAGAAACCGTCTTCGCCAATGGCAGTAGCACTCAGGAGCCTCGAGCAGCCGTGACTTCTATCATGATGGTAACCCGAAGTCGCGAGCATGTGGGCAACAATGCCAGGGACGACGGGAAGTCGGGTCATCTCGATCAAGCAAACCGTCTTCGCCAACGGCAGTAGCACTCAGGAGCCTCGAGCAGCCGTGACTTCTATCATGATGGTACCCGGAAGTCGTCGAGCATGTGTGCAACAATGCCATGGACGACGGGAGTCGGTCAGCTCGATCAGCAAACCTCTTCGCCAATCGGCAGTAGCACTCAGGAGCCTCGAGCAGCCGTGACTTCTATCATTATGGTACCCGGAAGTCGTCGAGCATGTGTGCAACAATGCCAGGGACGACGGGAAGTCGGTCAGCTCGATCAAGCAAACCTCTTCGCCAACGGCAGTAGCACTCAGGAGCCTCGAGCAGCCGTGACTTCTATCATGATGGTACCCGGAAGTCGTCGAGCATGTGTGCAACAATGCCAGGGACGACGGGAAGTCGGTCAGCTCGATCAAGCAAACCTCTTCGCCAACGGTAGTAGCACTCAGGAGGCTTGAGCAACCGCGACGTCTCTCATGATTGTACCCAGCAATCGTCGAGCAGATGTGCGACAATGCCAGGGACGACGGGAAGTGGGTCTGGTCAATCAAGCAAATCTCTTCGCCAACGGCAGTAGCACTCAGGAGCCTCGAGTAGCCGCGACTTCTATCATGATGGTACCCGGCAGTCGTCGAGCAGACACACGAGAATACCAGTGATGACGGGAACTGGGCCTGCTCGATCACGGCACTTGGCAAGCGAACCTCTTCCCCAAGGGCAGTAGCACTCAGGCCTTTCGAGCAGCCGTGACTGCTATCATGATAACGAGCGTGGTTCGTCCCCCCGTGGATGAAGAAGCTGTTTAGGGGAATCAGGTGTACAAGGATCGCCGCATCCGAATAAGGGCGAGTCGCGTTCAAGCTGAAGCAACTCTGCAGTGCATGGACGGCCAGTTTGTCCGAGCTCACCCGGCGTGTGTGGGCGGCCAGGGCAAGCAGTAACACGGCGTCTCCTCTTCGTAGCTGACGTGTGTGGAGCGGGAGTTTCGCCAATCCTTCCTGCTTAGCCACTGCGGAGACAGCGCGGCCACTCGCCAGCTTCGCGATTGCCCTGTGAAGCCTGAACGAATGCTGGCGGAAATGGCGGCGGTTCTGGCACGCTCGCACGCGCCACCAAGGTATGCTTGATGGGATCGTTGATTATAACTGGAAAGATGTAGCCCACTACGCGTAGAGGGATGTGTAGGCGAGATGAGGGACATTGTGAAGTATAATCTACTATGTCAGTACCGCAATCAATTCAGCCACCATTGTTATATTTGGCAACGCGTTGGAGTCTACGAGATACCTTGGTGATTTGATCGGAATCACTAAAACGGCCGAATTGAAATTTAGGCTAGAAGAACGCCGACGAACTTCCCCCATTTTTCGATAAATTCTTCATTTAGAAAAACATTAGATTGCGTGTTTCACAAGAAGTTAAGCGCAAAATTAATTAATTTGTGGGGTTTTACGTCCCAACGTCACGATATCATGATATGATTCTGAAACGCCGTAATGGAGGGTGCCGGAAATTTTGACCACTTCGGTTTCTTTAAAATGCACTGACATAGCACGGCACACGGGCTTCAACGTTTCGCCTCCATGGAAATGCAGCCGCCGAGGCCGGGATTCGATCACGCAACCTTCGGACAAGGAGCCGAGTGTCATAGCTACTGAACCACCGTGGCTGGGCAAACGCAAAGTTAGAAGCATTATTGCAAGTGGAGCAGTGTTGTACACGTTCCTTCAAAACAGGAACGGAAACGCGTTCCTCGTTCCTTCACAATTTTGTAACGAGTTCCCGTTACAAGTTCCTTTAATAAAGAAGGAACGCGTTCCAGTTACATTTCGTAAATTGGAACGTGTCGTTACATTAACGTTACATTTCATTTCTAAAATTGGAAATTAATCCTGAGGCAAAATAAAGTGAACACTCTAAACCTCACATCGACCTCTGTATGTTTCACGAATTTGAACGTCACCGGTAGCATAATATCTGTAGACAAAGAAATATCTAAAGAAACGCTTCAAGGCAAATATCTTCAAGCAGCGCCGAACATATTACGGACAACTCCACTGCAACTTTGGCGCTAGTCTATTACAAATGCGACGCATGTGGCACTTTCCACTTCAGTCTTCAGATGCATAGCCAGGATACTGCGCCTCTAATGTGGAAATAGGTAGTTACTCACATGCACCAATGCATGTAACAGCGGTGCATCTGACACTAAAAGCTATTAATAGACCTTTTCATTTAGGATAGTATATAAAGGTTTGTGCCTGAACCATGCCATTACGCAAATACTGGAACAAGATTCGCTGAAGTGGTCAGCATTCCCGATCCTGAGCGATTTTATTGAAAATCGGTAGCCTTTGTAGCATTTTAATTGGCTTATTGACTAGTTCCGGATGTATTGCTCTTAATTAGTTCCCACCACATTGAAGTATTTGTGATATGTATTTTTGTTGTTAATTATGGCTGCGCGAAACGTCTGTCGGTGTGAGGAATCTTAAAATTGATGTTTTGTTCGTTTACCGCCGAATTAAATAACTCGGGACTGTTTTCTTCTTTTCTTCGTGGCATTAGGAATCAGCATTATTTGCCTGTTCATTTCGTAGGCATACCGACATTCATGCAAGGGCGAAATTCTGTTGTGGTGCAGGAAATAAACAGGAAAATAAATAGCCTCACATGCATAATTTGACGGGACGACAACCGAAAAAAAAAATGGCTCACACCACACAAGCATGGTCGACAGGACATTTTTATACAGCAAATGGGGCTATACAGTAGAGTGGACGGTATGCGGTGCGTTAAAATGTTTGGTTATTCCTATGTAGTTAGCCCTTTGGTCGCGTGGCAACGAAACTATAGTTTTTATTAGAAACAAACTGGGCATCAAGGAATATAATCAACCAGATTCAGGTTAGAACGGTGTAACTTCGCTTAGAATTAAAAATACGCACGCACGCACGCACGCACGCATGCACGCACGCATGTTCAGCACACGTTCGCGTGAGCACGGGTATGAGAAGCCTTTCGTTTCTTTGCCGAGGGCATGGGGCTGCTGACGCTAAATCAAGGCGCGGCCTGTTCAGTTCAACTAGAATACCTCGAAGAGACTGACGAACAAAGTGTCTACAGGTATGGACAACCATGGCCACAACCGCGTTCTCAGAACCAATACGGGGAGAGGCGATGGTAAAGCACGCGTTGACAGCGTTTTAGTTCGGAGGGAGCCCTGGCGGCGCGATCATAAGGGACGAAAGGAACTTTGCTGTGGCATACAGTTCCTCCCGCGTTGCCGTACACTCGTACAGAGCTGGCTGACAGCCGGAAACTACTTGTCCAGCGGCCATATTAAGCGGCCACCGCTAAGGAGTAGCGGAATACCCTGACGTCGTGCAGCCGCAGTTAAGAAGGGGAAGCGTCACCCTCGTCGAATCATCGAAACCACGATAGAATGGCGTTTTCGCTCGTCATTTTCTGTGAGAGAGTGATACTGGTGTCAGGAAAACGGGGAATTTAGGGACGGCTTGTTGTAGCCCTGCCTATCCGCCCTGCATACGTGCTACGTACGTGCGATTGTCGTGGAGTGGAACGCGTATAGAAGGAACGCCGTTCCCCTTGCCGTTCCTTCATAAATGTAACGCGTTCCCGTTACAGTTCCACCAATCCTAAATGGAACGATGGCGTTCCTTCGTTCCTCCCAAAAGGAACTCGTTCCAGGAACGTCGTTCCTTGGAACGACGTTCCGTACAACACTGAAGTGGAGATATAACGGTCTAGAGCTAGATCTTATTCCAGCGGAAACAGTTTTTGTTTCACGATTAAGCATTATCACAGACAGTCCCTATTAGGTCTGGAATTCCTGATGGTTTTATCTTAGCGCAATTACTACCTATAAATTACAATATATCGTCGGGCAGCGCCGTTCCATGCACGGAAATTTCCCTTTTGGAGAAATCACCCCTTGTGTTTTGTGAAAAATACAAAAAGGGAATGTTTACGATACGCGGAGTGCCAACACCATAACATCGGTTTCTAACATCATAAATTATGCCAGTAAGCCATGCTCCGTGGGTGATTCACAACGCATCTCTGTCGCGGCATTGACGCCGAGATCGTGGTGCCGAAAGCTCGACGTATCTGACAATTTCCGGCTCCCAAACACGCGTTCGACGCATGTAACCGGCAGAACAACGTTCTGTAATCTCACATTTTTATTCAGGCAGAGTTGTTTTAAGAGAAGCTGTTTGAAAACGGGTAGAAGACAAGCTCCTTTATGCAGAGCGAATAACTGAATCCATGAAACGCCCATACAGCAAGGCGTGCCTGAAATTTTCTCTAAAGGACATCACAACTTGCGAGGCGCTCTTACAGGAATGTGTTCAGACATAATTTTTCCCGTGTGTTTTCTTGCAGAAAAAAGCGAAGAAATTTTTGGAAAATCATGCGGGAGAAAAATGTCTAAAATGTGGAATTTTTTACCTCTACAATGTGAATTCTGCTGCTTAGTTTGGAACATCACTGACTCATTAAAATAAAGCGTAGCATAAAGCCTTTATAGCGCATGTCTTATGCGCTCGTTCCTACGTTGAGCTTTCTCCGTTTGCCCTCGCCGTAAATGTGGGAAAGAACGCAGCGAAAGGCTGTTGCCTCGCGCTCTATCAAGCAACGCCAAGCTCTTTTTTTGCCGAAGCTGGCTGTATTGAGGAAAGGCAGCTTGATATTTTGTGCTTTGTATAAAACCACCTAGCTATCTGAGGAATAGATAAGATTAGGTGTATGACACAGGGTTAGTTCTACATTCTACATTCCGCTGTGTAGGTATGAGCCAATTCCTCACCACGACCTTCCGCGAGTCAGGAGAACCCATCAGTTCGCGTGGCTTAAAAAGAAGCTCACATGTCTTTTCTCAAAAATGAGCGACGCATCAAGCTGAAGTGCTTCGTCGAAGTGGCTCACCGAGGTATAAATGCTCGCGAAGTAGAGCATACATGACCCTCTCAAATTATATTTCTCACTATATAGGCTCATAAAACAACACGCGTAGAGCTGCGCTCACGCTCCGCCACGATGGTCTAGTGGCTATGGCACACGGCTGCGTTTCAATGAAGGCTAAATGTTGAGGCCCACATGCTGTGCGATGTCGGTGCACGTTAAAGAACCCCAGATGGCTCAATCTGAGGAGCTCTCCACTGTGGCGTCTCTCATAATCATAACGTGTTTTAGGACCACGGAAGAGGTTAAATACGAGATGTCCGTTATGTTTCATGGAGTCATCTGTTTCATGTTTCATCATGTTTCATCACGTTTCATCTGTTTCATCATGTTTCATGGAGTCATCCTCAACAGAAAAACAGAGCAGAAATTTCTGGGAGTATGGTTTAGTGAGGACTTGTCCTGGAAATGCCACGTAAGACACCTCTCCAATGAGCTATCAACAGTTGTAGGAACCTTATATAAAATAGCAGACTTTGTACCGACTTCCGTTAAGATATTACTGTATAACGCTTTTTTTTTATTCAAAGCTCTGTTATGGAGCGTTAGCATGGAGTGCTACTACCAAATCTGAGTATCTACGACTCACAAAACTGCAGAAGGAGGTACTCCGCCTTTATTTGAAATACACAGAATTTTTAGTGGACCTCAAAACTACCCCCCTGTTCCCAAAATTTTCAATGATTCGTGCAGATCAGGTTTACTATTTAAAAATGCTGGAATACATATACGAGCAGAAGCTCTACCGTGAGATGAATCAGACTCGTTCTGCAATGTACTCCCTCAGACACACACTACTCCATACGCCACAAACTAGAACGAACTACGGGAAACAAACAATGACATATCAAAGTACTTATCTTTTAAACAAAACAGAAGGCGTAGTTAATTACGAATGCTCCTCCTCCGTATTTAAAAAGCAAATTAAATCCTTGTTAATTACCACTGCGTTACATTTTTCGTCCGGGGATTTTAGAAGTGACTGGAAAGTGTTGTATACTCCTAAATGTGTTTGATATTTCTCATATATATTTCGATGTGGTGTAACAATATGTGTGATCATTATGTCTATATCGTTTGAGTCTAGACACAGCAAAACACTGTGCATCTAGATATTGGTTATTTATGTAATTTATAGGATATTTTGGTGAGGCAGTTGTGAACGTTATATGTATATCTATATATTTTGTATGCACTTATTTGATATCTTCAGTTAAGAGTGTTTTTTTCTTTGTTTGAGTACCGTTTTAGCCTGACTGCTAGACGATGTCTGAAGTACATGCGGGGGCGGGTACATTTTGTCAGGCTCGCAAGGCTTTAGTCCTCGCCGCCCTCTTGACTGCTCAAGAAAATAAAGGCATTGAATAAAGAGCTGACGATCTTATGCGACTATCGACATGCAGCTGTGCAATGCATGCTTGGCCAGTTCATCCGAGAACTTCCGGCATTGTGATATGGTTGGGTGTACCGGACAAGCAGATGGACACCTACCCACTGCGAGGCTGGTACACGGAGAGTCGAGGTTTCACCAAACTTTCCTGCATAGCCATCACGAAGACAGAGCTGGCTGGAATTTTGGCAGTTCTGACAGGCTCTTATGTGCTACCTATAAAGGCACTTCATTGGATGGCTTGTTCTAAAGGAAAAGGTGGAACCTACTTCGAGGCACAGGCTGTGTGGGCGGTAGGAGGGACAAAATTTAATGGAATATGCTATAATAGGCACATCATATTGTTGTTACACAATGCATTCCGTCATATTTGGAACATTTTGACAACAGTTCGGAATTCGCAGGGTACTTTGGAAACTCACCGCAGCTCTAAAATGGCAGAATTGTAATTCAGGTTTGATGAATGTCAGGTTCCCCCCACTGTTCGTAGATAATTTATATGCATGTTTATTAAGAATCAATGTTCTACCGCTTGTTGAAGCTAACGTTACCGTATCTTGATCACATATTCTGTACTAACATTTGTTTCTTCCTCTGTGTGCTATTATTGGTAAGGCACGTTTGCACTTACGTTCGTTTGTTATCGCGACAACTCAGTTTACATTGACATGTATTTTCTGGACTTTTGCAGAACTTATTCTTTTGGTTTCCTTCCTCACAATGCTGAAGACCTCGGTAACCAGCCTTAAGGTACTCATGCACCCAAGACGCTTCTTCATCGCTACATTTTTGTCATTCCTGTTCTTCGAGACGATGGATGAAGCTTGGATTTTATGCATCCACTAGCATAACAGTGATGAGTCGCTGCTGTCACAGCAACTTACCTTTCACAAGCGTTATGTGTTTGCGTCGATCAGCTCCGATTCGTGTAAGAGCACGCTAGATGTGTTACAAAAAGAACCAATCTTGCAACAGCGTACTCTTCCACAGCTGCCGGAAACACAATCACTATGGTCAAATGCAACTTTAGAAATCAGTGGCATGTTCTGCCGGGTGGTTGGTGACCCACGAATAACAAGGCCGCGGCACAGCCTGCTTGCAAACGCGAGGTCAATACAGCAACGATGTTGCGTCGATGTTGCGTCGCACCTGTATATTTTTTAAGCGCACGAACACCAGAACAGCAAGCTAACTGCTTTACGCACTTTGTTGTGCCGTCCCGAATAGTTGAACGGTTGTTGTGCTCCAATTGGTCCAGCATACACATCTCACTTCTGTGAGCACGCAGCTGAACACGAGTGATACTTATTGTTCTGTATGCAGGTCTACGTCCATTTGAACTTCGGGATCTCATGAGGTAGAAGTCCCCCAAGAAGAGTGCACAGGATACGCCCTATACGGTTCGGTTGCACTCCAGTCGTTCACAAATATTTCTGGCGCAACGTAGGAGGGAGTGTCGCAGAGTCGTGGTCCTCTCATCATCCAAGTTGACGTCGGTGGCGAGGCCTTGAACTCCGTTTCGTCAAAGAAAAACCGGTATACCAACTTCAGACATTGGTGGATGATATGCCGCCCAGAGTGGTGGCATGCGAGGAGCCGACGAATGGTGCAGCGTGCTCCCTTGGTTATGCAGCTGCCACGTCAGTGCGTTTCCGTGAATATCTCCAGCATTATGTGCATGTTCCTTTCTTCACCCTCAACTCAATTTTGCACCTTAACGGTTATCACAGAGATGCGAGAATTCCAGCGATGATAGAAGGCGAGTCTGCACTGCCTTGGTATGCGACACGCAAACCTCATCGCCTGTAGTAGTAGAACCCATGCATCTCGAACAGCCATGACTTCTACACTGCGAGTAACGCAGTACTGGTGGATGAGATACATGAAAATGCCAGTGATGATGAAAAGTGGGTCTGTTCGATCATGATATGTGCCAAGAAAATCTCTCCCATGGTTGTAGCATTGAGGCATCTCGAGCAGCGGTGACTTCCATCACAGTGGAACCCAATAATCGTCGATCAGATGCGCGAGAATGCCAGCGATCATGGGAAGTGGGCCGGTGAGGGTAAGGTATTTCACAAGTGAACCTCTTTGCTGATGACGGCATCATTCACGTGTATCGAGCATTCCTGACTTCTATCATGAGGGTACAAAACAATCGTCGAGCAGACGCACCAGAATGCCAGTGATGACGGGAAGCGCGCCAGCTCGATCACAGTACTTGGCAAGCGAACCTCTTCGCCAAAGGTAGTAGCACTCAGGAGCCTCGAGTAGCCATGATTTCTATCATGATGGTACTCGGAAGTCGTCGAGCAGATGTGTGAGAACGCCAGTGACGATGGGTAGTGGGTCTCCTCGATTACGGCACTTCGGAAGCAAACCTCCTCGCCAACGGCAGTAGCGCTAAGGAGCTTCGAGCACCCGTGACTTCCATCATAATCGTACCCGGCAATCGTCGAGCAGATGTGCGACAATTCCAGGGACGACGTGAAGTGGGTCTGCTCGATCAAGCAAACCTCTTCGCCAACGGCAGTAGAACTCAGAAGCCTCGAGCAGCCGTGAGTTATATCATCATTGTACCCGGCAATCGTCGAGCGGATGTGCAACAATGCCAGGGACGACGGGAAGTGGGACTGCTCGATCAAGCAAACCTCTTCGCCAACGGCAGTAGCACTCATGATCCTAGAGCAGCCGTCACTTCTATCATGATGGTACCTGGCAGTCGTCGAGCAGATGTGCAACAATGCCAGGGACGACGGGAAGTGGGTCTGCCTGATCAAGCAAACGTCTTCGCCAACGGCCGTAGCACTCAGGAGCCTCGAGCAGCCGTGACTTCTATCATGATGGTACCCGGAAGTCGTCGAGCATGTGTGCAACAATGCCAGGGACGACGGGAAGTCGGTCTGCTCGATCAAGCAAACCTCTTCGCTAACGGCAGTAGCACTCAGGAGCCTCGAGAAGCCGTGACTTCTATCATGATGGTACCCGGCAGTCATCGAGCAGACACACGACAATACCAGTGATGACGGGAACTGGGCCTGCTCGATCACGGCACTTGGCAAGCGAAGCTCTTCCCAAAGGGCAGTAGCACTCAGGCCTTTCGAGCAGTCGTGACTGCTATCATGATAACGAGCGTGGTTCGTCCCCCCGTGGATGAAGAAGCTGTTTAGGGGAATCAGGTGTACAAGGATCGCCGCATCCGAATAAGGGTGAGTCGCGTTCAAGCTGAAGCAACTCTGCAGTGCATAGACGGCCAGTTTGTCCGAGCTCACCCGGCGTGTGTGGGCGGCCAGGGCAAGCAGTAACACGGCGTCTCCTCTTTGTAGCTGACGTGTGTGGAGCTGGAGTTTCGCCAATCCTTCCTGCTTAGCCACTGCGGAGACGGCGCGGCCACTCGCCAGCTTCGCGATTGCCCTGTGAAGCCTGAACGAATGCTGGCGGAAATGGCGGCGGTTCTGGCACGCTCGCACGCGCCACCAAGGTATGCTTGATGGGATCGTTGATTATAACTGGAAAGATGTAGCCCACTACGCGTAGAGGGATGTGTAGGCGAGATGAGGGACATTGTGAAGTATAATCTACTATGTCAGTACCGCAATCAATTCAGCCACCTTTGTTATATTTGGCAACGCGTTGGAGTCTACGAGATACCTTGGTGATTTGATCGGAATCACTAAAACGGCCGAATTGAAATTTAGGCTAGAAGAACGCCGACGAACTTCCCCCATTTTTCGATAAATTCTTCATTTAGAAAAACATTAGATTGTGTGTTTCACAAGAAGTTAAGCGCAAAATTAATTAATTTGTGGGGTTTTACGTCCCAAAGTCACGATATCATGATATGATTCTAAGAAACGCCGTAGTGGAGGGTGCCGGAAATTTTGACCACTTCGGTTTCTTTAAAATGCACTGACATAGCACGGCACACGGGCTTCAACGTTTCGCCTCCATGGAAATGCAGCCGCCGAGGCCGGGATTCGATCACGCAACCTTCGGACAAGGAGCCGAGTGTCAAACCACCGTGGCTGGGCACACACAAAATTAGAAGCATTATTGCAAGTGGAAATATAACGGTCTTGAGCAAGGATCTTATTCCAGCGGAAACAGTTTTTCTTTCCCGGTTAAGCATTATCACAGACAGTTCTTATTAGTTCTGGAATGGTACTTGGCAATCGTTCTATCCTAGCGCCATTACTATCTATAATTTACACTATATCGTCGTGCAGCGACGTTCCATGCACAAGAATTTCCCTTTTGGGGAAATCACCGCTTGTGTTTTGTGAAAAATACAAAAAGGGAATGTTTTTGATACGCGGAGTGCTAACACCATAACAACGGTTTCTAGCATCATAAATTATGCCAGTAAGCCATTAATCGTGGGTGATTCACAACGTATCTCTGTCGGGGCATTGACTCCGAGATCGTGGTGCCGAAAGCTCGACGTATCAGACAATTTCCGGCTCCCAAACTCGCGTTCGACGCATGTAACCGGCAGAACAACGTCCTGTAATCTCCCATTTTTATTCAGGCAGAGTTGTTTTAAGAGAAGCTGTTTGAAAACGGGTAGAAGACAAGCTCCTGTATGCAGGGCGAATAACTGAATCCATGAAACGCCCATACAGCAAGGCGTGCCTGAAATTTTCTCTAAAGGACATCACAACTTGCGAGGCGCTCTTACAGGAATGTGTTCAGACATAATTTTTCCCGTGTGTTTTCTTGCAGAAAAAAAGTGAAGAAATTTTTGGAAAATCATGCGGTGGAAAAATGTCTAAAATGTGGAATTTTTTACCTCTAGAATGTGAATCCTGCTACTTAGGTTGGAACATCACTGACTCATTCAAATAAAGCGTAGCATAAAGCCTTCTCTTCTGCGCTCGTTCCTGCGTTGAGCTTTTTCCGCTTGACCTCGACGTAACTGTGCGAAAGAACGCAGGGAAAGGCTGTTGCCTCGCGCTCCAGCAAGCAACGCCAAGCTCTATTTTTGCTGAAGCTGGCTGCATTGAGGAAAGGTAGCTTGATATTTTTGGCCTTTGTATAAAACCACCTAGCTATCTGAGGAATAAAGATTAGGTGTATGACACAGGGTTAGTTCTACATTCTACATTCCGCGGTGTAAGTATGAGCCGATTCCTCAGCACGACCTTCCGCGAGTCAGGAGAACCTATCAGTTCGCGTGGCCTAAACAGAAGCTCACTTGTCTTTTCTCAAAAATGAGCGACGCATCAAGCTGAAGTGCTTCGTCGAAGTGGCTCACCGAGGTATAAATGGGCGCGAACTAGAGCATACATGTCCCTCTCAAATTTTATTTCTCACTATAAAGGCTCATAAAACAACACGCGTAGAGCTGCGCTCACGCTCCGCCACGGTAGTCTAGTGGCTATGGCACTCGGCTGCGTTGCGATGAAGGCGAAGTGTTGAGGCCCATGTGCTGTGCGATGTCGGTGCACGTTAAGGAACCCCAGATGGCTGAATCTGAGGAGCTCTCCACTGTGGCGTCTCTCATAATCATAACGTGCTTTAGGACCAGGCAAAAGGTTAAATACGAGATGTCCGTTATGTTTGATGGAGTCATCCTCAAGAGAAAAACTGAACAGAAATTTCTGGGAGTATGGTTTAGTGGGGACTTGTCCTGGAACTGTCACGTAAGACACCTATTCAATGAGCTATCAACAGTTGTAGGAACCTTATATAAAATAGCAGACTTTGTACCGACTTCCGTTAAGATATTACTCTATAACGCTTTTTTTTATTCAAAGCTCTGTTATGGAGCGTTAGCATGGAGTACTACTACCAAATCTAAGTATCTACGACTCACAAAACTGCAGAAGAAGGTACTCCGCCTTTATGTGAATTGCACTGGGTTGTTAGTGGACCTAAAAACTGCCCCCCTGGTCGCGAAATTTTCAATCATTTGTGCAGATCATGTTTACTATTTAAAAATGCTGGAATACATATACGAGCAGAAGCTCTACCGTGAGATGAATCAGACTCGTTCTACAATGACACACCCTCAGACACACACTACTCCACACGCCACAAACGAGAACTAACTACGGGAAACAAACAATGACATTTCAAAGTACTTATCTCTTAAACAAAACAGAAGGCCTAGTTAATTACGAATGGTCCTCCTACGTATTTAAAAAGGAAATTAAATCCTTGTTAATTACCACTGCGTTGCATTTTTCGTCCAGCGATTTTAGAAGTGACCGAAAAGTGTTATATACTCCTAAATGAGTTTGATTTTTCTCGTATTTATTTTGATATGGTGCAACAATATGTGTAATCATTATGTCTATATCGTTTGAGTCTAGACACAGCAGAACACTGTGCATCTAGATATTGGTTATTTATGTAATTTATAGAATATTTTGGTGAGACAGTTGTGAACGTTATATGTATATCTATATATTTTGTATGCACTTATTTGATATCTTCAGTTAAGAGTGTTTTTTTCTTTATTTGAGTACCGTTTTAGCCTGACTGCTAGACGATGTCTGAAGTACATGCGGGGGCGGGGACCTTTTGTGAGGCTCGCAAGCCTTTAGTCCTCGCCGCCCTCTCGACTGCTCAAGAAAGTAAAGGCATTGAATAAAGAGCTGACGATCTTATGTGACTATCGACATGCAGCTGTGCAATGCATGGTTGGCCAGTTCATCCGAGAACTTCCGGCATTGTGATATGGTTGGGTGCACCGGACAAGCAGATGGACACGTATCCACTGCGAGGCTGGCACACGGAGATCGAGGTTTCACCAAACCTTCCTGCATAGCCATCACGAAGACGGAGCTGGCTGGAATTTTCGCAGTTCTGAGAAGCTCATACGTGCTACCTATAAAGGGACTTCATTGGATGGCTTGTTCGAAATGAAAAGGTGGAACCTACTTCGAGGTACAGGCTGTATGGGCGGTAGGAGGGACAAAATTAAATGGAATATGCTATAATAGGCACATCATATTGTAGTTACACAATGCATTCCGTCATATCTGGAACGTTTTGGCAACACTTCGGAGTTCGTAGTGTACTTTAGAAACTCACCGGAGCTCTGAAACGGCAGAATTGTAATTCAGGTTTGATGAATGTCAGGTTCCCTACACTGTTCGTAGATAATTTATATGTTTAATAAGAATCAATGTTCTACCGCTTGTTGAAGCTAACGTTACCGTATCCTTATCACATATTCTGGGCTAACATTTGTTTCTTCCTCTGTGTGCTATTATTGGTAGGGCACGTAGCACTTACGTTCGTTTGTTATAGCGACAACTCAGTTTGGTTTGACATGCATTTTCTGGACTTTCGCAGACCTTATTCTTTTGGTTTCTTTCCTGACAATGCTGAAGACCTCGGTAACCAGGTACTCTGCACCCAAGACACTTCTTCATCGCTAAATTTTTGTCATTCCTGTTCTTCGAGACGATGCATCAAGCTTGGATTTTATGCATCCACTAGCATAACAGTGATGAGTCGCTGCTGTCACAGTAACTTACCTTTCACAAGCCTTATGTGTTTGCATCGATCAGCTCCGATTCGCGTAAGAAAACGCTAGATGTGTTACAAAAAGAACCTTTGTTGCAACAGCGTACTCTTGCACAGCTGCCGGAAACACAAACACTATGGTCGAATACAACTTTAGAAATCAGTGGCATGTTCTGCCGGGTGGTTGGTGACCCACGAATAACAAGGCCGCGACACAGCCTGCTTGCAAACGTAATATCAATGCAGTAACGACAGTAGCGCACCCAGTATTTCTGCCAGGGGGGGGGGGGGGGGGGGGGGGTTCAATTTTTCACGAAGGGCCGGGCAAGCGATTAGACAGTTGTTGCATGTGTAAAAAAAAAGTAAATAAAATGCCAAATAATAGTGACATCAATGACGATGAATATTTTTTTCGGTGTTTTGCAGACATTAGCGCCACATTTTTCTAGGACATAGGAGCAATTGCGGAGTGGGAGGGGGTTAGGTCGGCGTCAGGGGGGGGGGGTACAACCCCCGAAATCCCCCCCCCCCCCCCCCCCCCCCCCCCCCACCCCCCCCGTCGGTGCGCCACTGAGTAACGATGTTGCGTCGTAGGTCGCCTCTATATAGCGCCTTCAGATTCAACTAGTAGCGACCTAGCATGAAACTCTTGATCCATTCGTCGTGCTCTTTCGCCACATCGATGTTCAAGCCACCGCACACAAGCATATGCGTTTCGTCTGGGTAGCGTGGCGTTGCAGTTACCAGTGTCCTTAGCGGTAGAACTGTAGATATAAGCTGTAGTGTTCTACGGTACATATGTCGTGCGCTATTGTTCCACTGCACATTGTTCCATGCAGATGGTTCCACTATGTAAGTTGGCTTTCCTGCAGTTCATTTTCGGTTCTCGCAGACGAATAAGTGACACATAGAAAGCCTCAATTTAACAGACATATTCAAGCGAAGCTTTTCTGCCCTGTCGAAGACACAGTTCGCTTTGTTTGATTGATCGGTGAATATTCATCACACTGATCACTATCCGCTACATGAATACCTGCAAGCAGTCGTGAGTCAAAGAACTCCACGGTATTTCAAAAATGCACTGATTTTGTAGTGTAGCAGAGCACTTTATTTAAAGCCTTTTCATATTATTCAACGAACTGAGGCGAACTGATAATAAGAAAAAAAAAATCGCAGCATATCCACGGGGTGAATGATGATGAGTGGGCGAAGCTCCGGAGGGAATCATCGGTAAACCGTGAATCTTCCGTGCAATTCGCCCAGTCGATCATCGTGTAAAGACGTCTCACGCAGCCCCTTACACAGGCCGGAACGCGCACCGCGTTTGCCGACGCCATCACATGACTGCTGAGAGAGTAAAAGGCGGAGAGGCCTCAGCGTCTTACACCGGCTTCTTACACGGGTCGTAACGCGCTAGCACAAACGCGTTAAAAACGCGCAGTCTTTCGTTAATATTGGGTGTTTACTGTCATCGTGGTGCATGTGCGCTTCGTGGCGTAGTGGCTAGCGCCGCGCGTTCGGAAGCGAGGGGTCCCTGGTTCGATTCCGCGCTTCGGACACAACGTTCGGGATTTTTTTCTCTTCGTCCATGGTCCATGAAGCGCGATCCGACGCGTACGGCGACGATCCAGGAGAATGAGAGGAGCGCTCCCGGCGCAGCCCCGCGCAGCAGCTAATCGGAGAGAAGCGGCACCTCCAGCGATGGATGGATATTGGAGCGTCCCCTTTATAACGGGGCGGTGGCCGGGCCACCAAGCTCTAGCTTTATTTCTTTTTTTGTTTACAACCATTTCTTTTCCCGAATCACACATATTTTCACAACTAATTTTTTTTTCCTCGTCTATTTATTTTATCTATTATCGTCCTGCTGTGATGTAACAATCTTACCCGAACTACCTTGCGCTTTCGTTTGCTCCATACTTTTGCGCCACCAATGCTCTAAGCGCCTTTTACTTATATCTATCGCCGGCATGTTCAGCTTTCCCCTGTTACTCCTGAAACCCATGGCCTCCTGTAGGGTAGTGTCCACAGCTACACCTGGGTGGACATCTGTACATTCAATCAAAATATGGTCTGTCGTTTCCCTAGCTTTTCCACAGCACGTACATGTATCCCCTTCTTTATTGAATTTCGCTCTTTAACTTAGGGTTCTCAGGCAACCGGACCTTGCCTCAAACAGTAAAGCGCTTCCCTTTGAATTATCGTAAAATTTTTCTCTCTTGATTTCGTCTTTCCCTTTTCGGTAGTTGTTCAATGCCGGTTTCTTCTCCATTCTTGCTATCCAATCCGAGTTCTGCGCCGCTCTGACCATGCTCTTAACGCTCTTTTTCGTCCCATCCGTTTCGTTACTGGATGTATACTTACTGGTAAGCTTCCTAGTTCTCTTCCTCCATTGTGAATCAACGTTCTTCCTATACAAATACCTGAATACTTTCGCTGCCCATCTACTTTCTTTCATATTCCTTAATCTCTGTTCGTACCTAATTTTACTCTGAGCTTCCCTTCCCTCAAAGTGAGACCATCCCATATCTCCCTTAACAGCCTCATTTGTGGTCTTCCCATGGGCGCCCAGTGCGAGACGTCCGACCGTCCTCTGATTCACGTCCAGCCCTGATTCTACCTCTGACCTCGTGCACACCACTGAGTTTCCGAATGTAAGTGCTGGCACCATTACACCTTTCCACAAACCTCGAATTACCTCGTACCTGTTGTAACCCCACAGCGCTCTATGCTTCATTATTGCGGAGTTCCTCTTTCCTTTAACTATCATAGCTTTTTCTTGTACTTCCATGTATCTATTCCCATCATTTATCCATATCCCGAGGTATTTGTACTCTCGTACTCTGGGTATCTCCTCGCCCTGTATTGATATGGTCTGATCGTTGCTGTCATTGAATATCATCCAGCCGCATTTTGTCACACTAAATTTTAACCCTAAATCTTCACTTTCCCTACCACATATATTAACCAGACCCTGCAAATCTGTTCGACTGTCTGCGAATAGCACAATATCGTCTGCATAAAACAACCCGGGGAGCTTTTGTTCTATCACTATACCTGCCTGTCTGTACGACAGCTTAAAACCAATATTGCTCATCTCCAATGCTTTCTCCATTCTCCTCATGTAAAGCATGAATAATAGTGGGGACAACGGGCATCCCTACCTCAACCCTTTACCTATATCGACGGCCTCCATTCTACCATTACTCGCCACACCTTCCCATTCCACACATACTGTATTTCCACTGTATATTTCCTTTAAGAGCTCTATACAGTCATCCCCTATACCAGCCTCTTTCATTATGTCCCATAAAATATTCTGATTCACATTGTCATACGCACCCTTAATATCCAAAAATGCCAAATGTAGAGGTCTGTTCTCTTTTCCGGCTATTTCTATACACTGCGTAAGCGCAAAAAGGTTATCATCTAATCTCCTGTCGACTCGAAATCCATTTTGGAGTTCGCCAAAAGTGCCATTAAGCTCTGTCCATATCTGCATTTTCAATTTAATTGCCTGCATCGCCAACCTGTAGAGTACTGATGTAATGGTCAGTGGTCTATAGAAGCGAATGTTATTTTTCTATCCCTTGCCCTTATAAACGAACTTCATCCTACTTTGACGCCAACTGTCCGGTATTCGCCTGTCCTTTAACCTTTTTTCAATTGCTTTTAACAGGGCTTCTTTGCTGTTTCTTCCGAGCTCATTTATTACAGTAATGCTAACCTCATCTAATCCTGTGGCTGTTCGTCTGGGAATCATTTCCTCCGCCTTCTTCCAATTGAAATTTTCCAGAACTAGTTCTTCCACTTGGTCTCCCTTGCTACTGCTACACGTCGTAAAGGGAGCCTCGTCATGCTTCTTAAAGGAATCGGCTGTTGCGTTTCGAATATAAGTCAATGCGTCGTACCCCTCCAATTTATTTCCTTCTTCATCCACAATATGCCGTTGCATAGTTACAGTTTTCTTCCCCAGCGATTGCAGGTGGTTCCAGAAAAGCCTAGATGCGTCCTTCTTTTCGCGAATGTCCGATATCCAACGTTCACTTTGGCCTTTAATCTTGGCTTCAACTAAACTCTGTACCAGGGCTTTTTTCTCGAGATATGTTTCCCATTTTTGCTTGACCTCGTCTTGTGGCCTCTGCTCCTTTTTTGCCTGCCTATGTATTCGAGATGCTTCCCGTAGATTCTCAATTGCGTCCTGAATTTCCCTGTTCCACCATCGTTTTGGCTTTCGCTTTCCCCTCCAGCAACTCTTTTGTTTCTCTTTCGTAACTTCACTCCTTATTAGATTAATAAGCTCATTATAATCCCACACTTTGCCTTTTGTTCTGCTCACTATGTCCTCGATTGTTGCGACTACGTTCCTAATTTGTTTTTCACTTAGAAAGGAGCTGCCCGACTTTAATTCGATGCTCTCTTTATTATCTACATATCCCATTCGCAAAGTTATGCGTTTATGGTCACTCCCCAAGCTGCTACTCCCTTCCTCATCTATGCTCATTTATCTCAACTTTTCGTGAATTCCTTCTGTCATGAGGCAGTAATCGAATGTTGACTGCCTGTTTCCGACCTCCCATGTTACCTGCCCATCGCACTTAGGACTCATGTTAACTATATCGAGACTATGTTGTTCGCAGAGCTCTAGCATCAACTTCCCGTTATAATCTGTATATCCGTCGAGGTCATGCACATGAGCATTCATATCTCCTAAGAGGATTATTTCGGCCCCGTTACCAAATTTCTGAATATCCTTGCTTATGCAATTCACTAACTCCTGATTTTTCTCTTTGCAGTTATTTCCAGTCCACATGTAAACTACACCCAACATAGCTTTCTTCCTGCTTACCGTTCCAGATACCCAGAGGTGTTCTTCACATGTCGAAGTAATCCTACACCAGTTTGCTTCCCGATGAATTAGCATACCGATTCCCCCACCTTTTCTTTCTGATTTTGTCCTGTTGCACCCTTCCCACACATAATTTGCAATAATTGGTGGCTCTTCCGAGTCCCGAAGGTGCGTTTCTGTAACGGCGTACACCGCTATCTGTTCTCTGTTCAACTGTTCCTCTATTTCTAACCATTTTGTCGGTTTTCTGCCACCTTGCATATTTATGTAGCTTATTAAACCGCGCTGCACTTTCTTTCTCTCTTTCCCCTTTGCCCTTTTCCCTTTGTTATCAATTCTGTGTTCCAAAGGGTCCCCCATAGATGTTTCTTCCCTTTCTACCGTGGACACCGGAGGGCTCGTGTGCCCCCTAAAAAAGCTACTGCGCGTCCTGCTAGGCGCCAGCCCACCTCATGCCCAAGTTTACGGTCAAAGTGGATTCCATCTCTCTGGAAACCACCCCATCTGTGCACTTCTCTGTTTATGTCGACAACCTCGAAGCCTTTAGCTCGACTAGCGCTCATATACAAGTACCGCCATCTAGCGGACATTCCAAGAACTAAACGAGAGGTGGCTACCTACAACAACTACATACATCGGGGACGCACGACCCACGCCTTAAGGAGCTTCGCCCCTAAAAATAAACGGAAAGAAGTTAACTTACTACATTTCTTGGTATACAGTCATCATCAGAAGAAAGCGCACACACGAATCGCCTGGTTGGTCGCCGATGTTCGTTTCTTTTACTATGGCCCCTGCACTCAGTTTCGTAGCTTGCTCTCTTTTAAATATACATATATGTCTTCTCACAGAAATGTCTCCATGCTGTATATTCTTCTGGTACCAAACACTAACTCTCAAACAAGAAACCACGTTGCAGCGCAACTGAAAACAACTTCGGTAGGTAGGAAACACGAAGATTCTAGGTAAACAATAGAAACCACGTGAAGTTCAATTAAATGCCACCTGTGTGAAATAAACTTTTTCTTTTTGGTAGAACCCGCCGCACTCGCACAGGGATTCCCGAAATGGCATATTCCGTGACGTTCTCGGCTTACGTTGCTAACATGTTTCAAAATTCTTGGTTGACGTTAGACAGCTTACGCACGTGACTAGGCAAGTCCTGAAGGTAACATGAAAACTTACGTCTTGAGAAAGCGCCGTGCGAGGGTCGTTCTGGTCAAGTTATCGCAACAGAAATTCCCCCTCATTAAGCTGGCATTATAGTATTAGACACGCACATTTTGATTAATCTTACTTGTATTTATAACCCATCCATATGTCTTTTGATACACAGTCACCTTTTTTTTCCCCGATGCATGAATGCTGAAATGTAGTCTGCAATGAATTCTTTTCCACCGCACTATGAGGAACACTTGGTATACAGTACGCGTCTTGCGCCCTCCGCTCACCAAAGGCTGGCACTGCGAGCCACGATAGTCTTCAGCTCCATGTAAGCTACACTGCAAACAAAATTGGAAACCCCATCATCAACGCGCCTTCCGTATAAGCACAAATAAGATATGCTCGAGTTTTACCAGCGCTCTTTCGTGTGTTCATGGCGTCATCCTTCTTCTAGAATAGGGACATTTAGCGTGTCCGGTAAACCGGTATACGCAAAGGTGTAGCGGATACCGGATAGCGTGTAGCGCTGTTTTTTTTTTTTGCAGTGAAGTGGCGCCAGCTATGGGGGATAAACAGAACAAGCAAACTCGCGTTATATGTCCTCCGAGATTCTGGAAGCCACTCACTAAGCCTACAGCTTTGATAATTTCAGTCGGGCTCTCAGAAACGGCGTTGAATCATCACGGATACTTTACTGTCGAAGCTGCATGATACAAAGCTAAGGCAAATACAACCGTCAGTTAGTTACTTAAGGGCTACAGAGCGCGCGACGACCACTTGAAAGATTCGAAGCGGAGGGCGGTCAGTCGGCCATGTTTGCCAATGCGCTGTTTACGCCCGGTATTCCGCCCTACGCAAAGCGCTTGCGTATAGCGGTTTACCGGACACGCTAAATGTCCCTATTAACAGCGCTTTACGTAAAGCATTACTTTTACCGAGAGCGGGAGATATTGGTTTAGAATTAAGTTGACGTCTGCCGAGAGCAACTATCCAGCTTGATGGAACGATCAAACAGGATGAAATATAACATTCGAACCCTCGTCAAGGGCGCCATATGCAGGAAGAACTGCTTCAGTTCGAGATGACATCTTCCCGACTGACCACTGACTCTAACGAGATTCCTCCTCCCCCTCCCGCTCTTACATTGCTCCAATACACGCCTCTCAGGAAAGTTCGCGGAGCCTCGAATAGCGTGGAATAATAAACCACGCATTTATTTATTGGCAAAGGCAAGAAAACATGCACCTGTATATTTCTTCAGTGCACGAAAACCAGAACCGCAAGCTACCTGCTTTACGCACTTTGTTGTGCCATCCCGAATAGTTGAACGGTGGTTGTGCTCCAATTTGTCGAGCATACACATCTCACTTCTGTGAGCACGCAGCTGAACACGAGTGATACTTATTGTTCTGTATGCAGGTCTACGTCCATTTGAACTTCGGGATCTCATGAGGTAGAAGTCCTAAAAGAAGAGTGCACAGGGTACGCCCTATACGGTTCGGTTGCACTCCAGTCGTTGACAAATATTTTCGGCGCAACGTAGGAGGGAGTGTCGCAGAGTCGCGGTCCTCTCATCATCCAAGTTGACGTCGGTGGCGAGGCCTTGAACTCCGTGTCGTCAAAGAAAAACCGGTATACCAACTTAAGACATTGGTGGATGATATGCCGCCCAGGGTGGTGGCACGCGAGGAGACGACGAATGGTGCAGCGTGCTTCCTTGGTTATGCAGCTGCCACGTCAGTGCGTTTCCGTGAATGACCACTTACAGGACTATCTCCAGCATTATGTACATGTTCCTTTCTTCATCCTCAACTCAATTTTGCACCTTAACGGTTATCACAGAGATGCGAGAATTCCAGCGATGATAGAAAGCGAGTCTGCACTGCCTTGGTATGCGGCACGCAAACCTCATCCCCTATAGTAGTAGCACTCATGCATCTCGAATAGCCATGACTTCTACACTGCGAGTGACGCAGTATTGGTGGAGGAGATGCATGAAAATGCCAGTGATGATGAAAAGTGGGTCTGTTCGATCATGATATGTGCCAAGAAAATCTCTCCGATGGTTGTAGCATTGAGGCATCTCGAGCAGCGGTGACTTCCATCATAGTGGAACCCAATAATCGTCGAGCAGATACGCCAGAATGCCAGCGATGATGGGAAGTGGGCCGGTGAGGGTAAGGTATTTCACAAGTGAACCTCTTTGCTGATGACGGCATCATTTACGTGTATCGATCATTCCTGACTTCTATCATGAGGGAACAAAACAATCGTCGAGCAGACGCACCAGAATGCCAGTGATAGCGGCAAGTGGGCCTCCTCGATAACGGTATTTGGTAAGCGAACCTCTTCGCCGTTGGCAGTAGCACTCGGGCTTCTAGAGCATTCGCGACTTCTATTATGATGGTACCCGGCAATTATCGAGCATACGCACCAGAATGCCAGCAATGACGGGAAGTGCGCCAGCTCGATCACAGTACTTGGCAAGCGAACCTCTTCGCCAAAGGTAGTAGCACTCAGGAGCCTCGAGTAGCCGTGATTTCTATCATGATGGTACTCGGAAATCATCGAGCAGATGTGTGAGAACGCCAGTGACGATGGGTAGAGGGTCTCCTCGATCACGGCACTTCGGAAGCAAACCTCCTCGCCAACGGCAGTAGCGCTAAGGAGCTTCGAGCAGCCGTGACTTCCATCATGATTGTACCCGGCAATCGTCGAGCAGATGTGTGAGTACGCCAGTGACGATGGGTAGAGGGTCTCCTCGATCACGGCACTTCGGAAGCAAACCTCATCGCCAACCGCAGTAGCACTCAGGATCCTCGAGCAGCCGTGACTTCTATCATGATTGTACCCGGCAATCGTCGAGCCGATGTGCAACAATGCCAGGGACGACGGGAAGTGGGACTGCTCGATCCAGCAAACCTCTTCGCCAAAGCACGTAGCACTCAGAAGCCTCGAGCAGCCGTGACTTCTATCATGATTGTACCCGGCAATCGTCGAGCAGATGTGCAACAATGCCATGGACGACGGGAAGTGGGACTGCTCGATCAAGCAAACCTCTTCGCCAACAGCAGTAGCACTCAGGATCCTAGAGCAGCCGTGACTTCTATCATCATGGTACCCGGCAGTCGTCGAGCAGATGTGCAACAATGCCAGGGACGACGGGAAGTGGGTCTGCTCGATCAAGCAAATGTCTTCGCCAAAGGCAGCAGCACTCAGAAGCCTCGAGTAGCCGTGACTTCTATCATGATGGTACTCTGCTGTCGTCAAGCATGCGTGCGACAATGCCATGGACGACGGGAAGTGGGTCTGCTCGATCAAGCAAACGTCTTCTCCAACGGCGGTAGCACTCAGGAGCCTCAAGTAGCCGTGACTTCTATCATGATGGTACTCGGGAGTCGTATAGCATGCCTGCAACAATGCCAGGGACGACGGGAAGTGGGTCTGCTCGATCAAGCAAATGTCTTCGCCAAAGGCAGCAGCACTCAGAAGCCTCGAGTAGCCGTGACTTCTATCATGATGGTACTCTGCAGTCGTCAAGCATGCGTGCGACAATGCCATGGACGACGGGAAGTGGGTCTGCTCGATCAAGCAAACGTCTTCTCCAACGGCGGTAGCACTCAGGAGCCTCAAGTAGCCGTGACTTCTATCATGATGGTACTCGGGAGTCGTATAGCATGCCTGCAACAATGACAGGGACGACGGGAAGTGGGTCTGCTCTATCAAGCAAACGTCTTCGCCAACGGCAGTAGCACTCAGGAGCCTCGAGTAGCCGTGACTTCTATCAAGATGGCACTCGGCAGTCGTCAAGCATGCGTGCAACAATGCCAGTGACGACGGGAAGTGGGTCTGCTCGATCAAGCAAACCTCTTCGCCAACGGCAGTAGCACTCAGGAGCCTCGAGAAGCCGTGACTTCTATCATGATAGTTCCCGGCAGTCGTCGAGCATGCGTGCAACAATGCCAGGGACGATGGGAAGTGGGTCTGCTCTATCAAGCAAATGTCTTCGCCAAAGGCAGCAGCACTCAGAAGCCTCGAGCAGCCGTGACTTCTATCATGATTGTACCCGGCAATCGTCGAGCAGATGTGCAACAATGCCAGGGACGACGGGAAGTGGGACTGCTCGATCAAGAAAACCTCTTCGCCAACGGCAGTAGCACTCAGGATCCTAGAGCAGCCATGACTTCTATCATCATGGTACCCGGCAGTCGTCGAGCAGATGTGCGACAATGGCAGGGACGACGGGAAGTGGGTCTGGTCGATCAAGCAAACCTCTTCGCCAACGGCAGTAGCACTCAGAAGCCTCGAGCAGCCGTGACTTCTATCATGATTGTACCCGGCAATCGTCGAGCAGATGTGCAACAATGCCAGGGACGACGGGAAGTGGGACTGCTCGATCAAGAAAACCTCTTCGCCAACGGCAGTAGCACTCAGGATCCTAGAGCAGCCGTGGCTTCTATCATCATGGTACCCGGCAGTCGTCGAGCAGATGTGCGACAATGCCAGGGACGACGGGAAGTGGGTCTGGTCGATCAAGCAAATCTCTTCGCCAACGGCAGTAGCACTCAGGAACCTCGAGTAGCCGCGACTTCTATCATGATGGTACCCGGCAGTCGTCGAGCAGACACACGAGAATACCAGTGATGACGGGAACTGGGCCTGCTCGATCACGGCACTTGGCAAGCGAACCTCTTCCCCAAGGGTAGTAGCACTCAGGCGTTTCGAGTAGTCGTGACTGCTATCATGATAACGAGCGTGGTTCGTCCCCCCGTGGATGAAGAAGCTGTTTAGGGGAATCAGGTGTACAAGGACCGCCGCATCCGAATAATGGCGAGTCGCGTTCAAGCTGAAACAACTCTGCAGTGCATGGATGGCCAGTTTGTCCGATCTCACCCGGCGTGTGTGGGCGGCCAGGGCAAGCAGTAGCACGGCGTCTCCTCTTAGTAGCTGACGTGTGTAGAGCTGGCGTTTCGCCAATCCTTCCTGCGTAGCCACCGCGGAGACGGCGCGGCCACTCGCCAGCTTCGCGAATGCACTGAGAAGCCCGAACGAATGCTGGCGGAAATGGCGGCGGTTCCGGCACGCTCGCACGCGCCACCAAGGTATGCTTGATGGGATGGTTGATTATAACTGGAAAGATGTAGCCCACTACGCGTATAGGGGTGTATGGGTGACATGAGGGACATTATGAAATATAATCTACTATGTCAGTACCGCAATCAATTCAGCCACCTTTGTTATATTTGGTAAAACGTTGGAGTCCACGAGATACTCTGGTGATTTGATCGGGATCACTCAAACGGCCGAATTGAAATTTAGGCTAGAAGAACGCTGACGAACTTCCCCCATTTTTCAATAAATTCTTCATTTATAAAAACATTAGATCGCGTGTTTCACAACAATTTAAGAGCAAAATTAATTAATTTATGGTGTTTTACGTCTCAATATCATGATATGATGAAATGATTGTAAGAAACGCTGCAGTGGAGGGCGCTGGAAATTTTGACCACTTCGTGTTCTTTAAAATGCACTGACATAGCACGGCACACGAGCTTCAGCGTTTCGCCTCCGTTTAAATTCAGCCGCCGAGGCCGGGATTCGATCACGCAACCGTCGGACAATTAGCCGAGTGTCATAGCTACTAAACCGCTGTGGCTGGGCAAACGCAAAATTAGAAGCATTATTGCAAGTGTAAATAGAGCAAGGATCTTATTCCAGCGGAAACAGTTTTTCTTTCACGATTAAGCATTATCACAGACAGTTCTTATTATGTCTGGAATTCCTGATGATTTTATCTTAGCGCAATGACTACCTATAAATTACACTATATCGTCGTGCAGCGTCGTTCCATGCACGGAAATTTCCCTTTTGGGGAAATCACCGCTTGTGTTTTGTGAAAAATACAAAAAGGGAATGTTTTCGATACGCGGAGTGCTAACACCATAACATCGGTTTCTAACATCATAAATTATGCCAGTAAGCCATGCTCCGTGGGTGATTCACAACGCATCTCTGTTGGGGCATTGTCTCCGAGATGGTGGTGCCCAAAGCTCGGCGTATCTGACAATTTCCGGCTCCTAAACTCACGTTCGACGCATGTAACCGGCAGAACAACATCCTGTAATCTCCCATGTTTATTCAGGCATAGTTGTTTTAAGGCAAGCTGTTTGAATACGGGTAGAAGACAAGCTCCTTTATGCAGAGCGAACAACTAATTCCGTTAGACGCCCATATAGCAAGGCGTGCCTGAAATTTTCTCTGAAGGACATCACAACTTGCAAGGCGCTCTTACAGGAACGTGTTCAGATATAATTTTTCCCGTGTGTTTTCTTGCAGAAGAAAGAGGAGATTTTTGGAAAATCTTGCGAGATAGAAGTGCCCAAAATGTGGAATTTTCGACCTCTAGAATGTGAATCCTGCTACTTAGTTTGGAACATCACTGACTCATTCAAATAAAGCGTAGCATAAAGCCTTTATAGCGCAGCTCTTATGCGCTCGTTCCTGTGTTGAGCTTTTTTCCGTTTGCCCTCGCCGTAACTGTGCGAAAGAACGCAGCGAAAGATGTGTTGCCTCGCGCTTTGTCGAGCAACGCTAAGCTCTCTTTTTGCCTAAGCTGGCTGCATTGAGAAAAGGTAGCTTGATATGTTGATGCTTCGTATAAAACCACCTGGCTATCTGAGGAATAGATAAGATTAGGTGTTAGACACAGGGTTAGTTCTACATTCTACATTCCGCCGTGTAGGTATGAGCCAATTCCTTAGAACGACATTCCGCGAGTCAGGAGGACCCAACAGCTCGCGCGGCCAATACAGAAGCTCACTTGTCTTTTCTCGACAATAAGCAACGCTTCAGGCTGAAGTGTTTCGTCGTAGGGGCTCACCGGGCGCAAACTAGTGGGCGCGAACTAGAGCATACATGTCCCTCTCAAATTATATTGCTCTCTATATAGCCGCATAAAACAACACGCGTAGAGCTGCGCTAACGCTCCGCCACGGTGTTCTAGTGGCTATGACACTCGGCTGCGTTGCGATGAAGGCGAAATGTTGAGGTCCATGTGCTGTGCGATGTCGGTGCACGTTAAAGAGCACCAGGTGGTTGAATCTGAGGAACTCTCCACTATGGCGTCTCTCATAATCATAATGTGTTTTTGGGGCGTCAAAGACCGGAAATTGTCATTGGCTCCTCTCACATTTCGCACGAGGAAGTATCTAAATGGTTGTTAATATTTTGTAAATGATAGCATCATACGTGAAGACACGAAAGGTTATGAAGATCACATCAGCCTAAAGACGATAGCTTAACGCGATAAGTTCTTGGTTGATTGAGTGGTAGATAACGTTGATTCGATATGAACTTTTGGTAGCATGATCGAAAACAATAACAAAGAACTACAAAAGCAATGATTATGCTTCTTGTAAAATTTCTTTTCCATGTTGTATGTATAATTTTCTTACGTTGTATGAAGGTGTCTTTATCTATTGCTGTGTTCTAGATGATTAAGTTGTATTACAGCTAACTCTATTGCGCAGGTCTATGTGCTCTGAGGTTCAGTTACTTGCGCTAAGTTTAAAAAAAAATGCACGTGCACGTAATGAGGATGGAACTGAATTAGTGTTGTTTACTCTCAGCTCAACCATCTGACACTATCGTTTAACATGAGCTCGCGTAATTGGCAAGTATTTATTAGCGAGCCCCATTTCAAACTCTTGCTTTAAACGCAAAATGTTCAATGAAGAAAGTCATGTAAGGAGTCTTAATTAGTGTGCACATGACGCGTTTCTATGCTGATACGTACGGTGGTTTTAAGTTTTTTTTTTTCATGTTCTAAGCAAGTGCGCAGGATTTTAAGAAGTACCACATGACTAGGCGCTTGCGCGCAGTGACATTAGCGCCCTCAAATGGGCTACGAACGGTCCATCGATAACGCACGCAGACCATAGACATGAAGAGGCCGAAAGTACTAATGGTGTGGCCATCTCTTATCATTTTCTCATGCTTATTGAATACGGTTAACCTGTGGGCTTAATTGTTCGTTCGTACCTTGCTTGAGGACGTCAGTCTCGTCTTTATAAATAATTAAAATTCGTTCTAAACTTGAGTATGCTGCATCGCTTTGGGACCCAAGTCAAGAAACACTCATCCATGATATCGAATCAGTCCAGAACCAGGCAGCTCGTTTAGTTCATTCAAGTTATCACCGTACTTCCAGCGTCACCCTCATGAAAGCAAGATTGTCATTACCGTCGCTACCACAACGCAGGAAAGTATCCCGCCTTTGCCTTTCAATAATATGTATTATGACAACCCTATTTTTAAATATCGCTTGATAACCCAATCTTGCTACGTTTCTGCTCCCATCGACCCTCCTTATAAAGTTGACATTCGTTCATGGCACGCAAACCATTTTTTATAATTCATTCATCCCCAGTACGTCAGCAAGTCGGAATCACCTTTTCGGCTCTGTCGTAGACATATTTGATAATGCTAAATTCAAAGCTGCCTTGACCAACCTGGCGTCGGCGTAAATAGAGAAATGGTATCATTGGCATCACCTTCCTTTTGCTTAGGTTCATTTTCCATAGCCCGTGTACTGGCTTCATATGAATATTCGCTGCCTTATGCGTTGTTTCTCTAGTTTACGTTTGGGTTTGCTGCTCTTGCTGTATAATGATTACTAATGCTTCGTGTACTCAACTGAGTTCCTTTTCCTGTTTCATTTCTTTATTTCTTTGCATCAATCCATGTTAAAAAGTGCAGCACTCCCTTCTGTAATGCCCTCGGGCCTTGATGGTAAATAAATAAATAAATAAATAAATAAATAAATAAATAAATAAATAAATAAATAAATAAATAAATACGCACGCTTGAGATTAGTCCCGTGGTGGCTTTCAGAATCTCGTGCGCTTAGAAGCCCCGAAAAATTAATACCAATGCCCCTATTAGCATGGAAAATTGTTATCTGGAGACTAGTTATTAATGTCTTACAACTTCTCCGTCGATCACTTTGTCCTTAAAAAGCAAGTTTAAAAGTTGCTTAATAATAAGTAATAATTAATTACCTGTGGCAGCTTAAATATAGTCTGAGATGGTCAAGACGACAGTAACCATTACTGAATTGGTCGCATCATCGTAACGGGCACATGGATTTTTTGAAAGCTTCGTGCAAGTTGACTTAAAACACCCCGTATATTGCATCTCATCCTTGTATCATGTGTACCTTAATCTTTACTGATCCCCTCTTTAAACGCTGCCCTTTTTCTAGCCTTCAGGTTAACTTTGGGTAAATTCCTGCTTAATAGCATGTACTAATAACCCTATCAAGAACAGCGTTTGTACCTCAAAGATGAAGAAAAGCAAGTAAAAGAACCAGGACACAATTATCTCTGATCCAGCAGACAGCGCACGTTCCTAAACACTGATGCTCACTTTTCGTCTACACACTATGTCTCGGGATTTGTTCGTTTTCTTGTGTGTTTTTTTTTACTTTTCAGAAGGTAAACGTATCACGTCATGCAGTGTAAATGAAGCGAGAATTAGTGGATGGTTCTGTTCTCCCGATTCGTACGGCGTCTGCGTTCGTAGCTGCTGCTACAGGTTCCAGAAGCATGCAGATGTAGAAGGTTCTTTGAAGCAACAATTTTTAAATTTGCCTTAGTACTGCTTCTTCCTATTCATTGAAATAGAATCTTCCGCGGCAGTAGAAGACACAGTAATAATGCACTGCAGCGGAAATGTGGTGAAAGGGCTCTTTCGTAGTTGAAGCTTCATGGAAGCATCCAAAATTTGAAGGCAACTGCCCGAGAGTAGGACAAGTTTTAATCATCTATAGTTGCATTACGATTCAGTGCAGAGTGTTTTACTGCGGCGGTCGTTGTAGCAGAAGCACCCGAACTGCGTGAGTATAGTGTCTGAAGCAGATCGAGTGGCAGCGCCAACGAGGTCGATGCCAACGTCAACCGCTGAAGACGAAGATGTGATTTTCAGAGCGCGAGGGTGAGCCTCCTGCGTACCACTAAGTGGGCGCAGGTGCCCTGACGCAACTTGTGAACAGGCTCTGAAGGGTTCGTTTGCAGTATCATAACCGCTTGCACGCTTACGCCGATGGTTTCCGTCTCGCCTCACACGTGCGAAACGCCTTAGCGCTGTTATATATGCAAGTTCAATCCGTAAAAGTCAGCCTCATAGAATCCCACGCATGCGGTATCATCGACAACTGAGCTTGCCTCTTTCCCGACGAGGAGCGATTGCGTCCTCTAAATACATCCGAGAAGACGGAAAGAGCACGGAAGATACGCCATTCTATAGCGCTGGTGGAGCAAGCACGAATACTCGCTCCGGTCTTCAGGCACAATTGCATAACAAAGACTAGGATAATTTGGGTCATTCTGGAAATTTCGAGTGTTAAATGAAAAATTTACAGCACGCAAGCGAACGAATATCACTGTATGAGTGAACAATACGATTTCATTCATTCATTCATTCATTCATTCATTCATTCATTCATTCATTCATTCATTCATTCGTTCGTTCGTTCGTTCGTTCGTTCGTTCGTATTCTCTTATAAACATCGCCCCACCATGGTGGTCTAATGGCTATGGCACTCGGCTGATGATCCGAAGGTCGCGGGGTCGAATCCCGGCCGCGGCGGCTGCATTCCGGTAGCGGCGAAATGTTGAGGCCCGTGTAGTGCGCGTTGAAGAAGCCCAGGTGGTCGAAATTTCCGGAGCCCTCCACTACACGGCGTCTCTCATAATCATAGAGTGGTTTTGGGACGTAAAGCCCCAGCAATTATTAATATCGTATATACATCCGAAAGGGGTGTTATGGAAATGTGTGGAATGTCGATCCCGTATTTCGCTGCTTTGGGAAGAAATGAAGCAGTAAGTGCGTTAGTATGGGAAAGTGATCGAGTGTCTTGTGGGCCATGAACCATGCACTGAGGTAGACGAGATGCAGGAATGAAGTTAATGCAAAGCGCCCAGTTAAGACGAGAGTCGTAAGACCTCAGAAAAATAGAGAGACTTGTAATGTGTCAGTGAAAAGACAATCGCGGTAAGTTACCCTCGCCTTTAAGGGATCAAACGTTGTCGTGGTAATAAGAAGCATGAACTTATCCAGCGGAATGATTTTGAATGGGTTCAGTAACGTTCTTCAAGCCTACTTCCCATGAGCTCGATAGGACAATTAAAAGCGTATATTATATAAATTCGTTACAAACAAGTAGTTTTACGTCTCTTAATTGGTACGAGTTATACAAAATGCTTTTTGTTTACTTGCGGAAAGAGGCGTGGCCTTTTGAACGCTCACCTTGAAATCTAATGTAGGTAAGTATATGTATATATATGTACCTGATACTTGGTACACTTGCCCAGGCGTTTTACTTTTAGCGTTGCTCGAAGCAAAGCATGATTGTGAAACACGAGTGGCCAATTAACTGTGTAATAACCTTGCTCGAAGAGAATGAACATAACTAAAATATATTTCTGTGTACAGTAGTGTGTATCAACATTAATTAATAAATTAATACTTAGTAAATAATTGGTTGGTTGGACGGGAGGTTAGAAGGGTTTGACGGCAATGATTACGTTCGCTGTGGACCTTCCTTCATGCTCTCACTCTGACATAAATGTTACTAACAGCATTTTCAACGTGAAGCGGTAGCTTCACATTGAAAATGCACTAGGTTGCGGGAACAGTGCTGCTAGATGACAGAGAGCCTATATTACCGAGAAAATAGATGCATTTACTCAAATCTGAGGCCGAATTTTTTTCACAAGGCGGTTTGCGATTGCTAGTTGCGTAATATATCGTCTCACTAGCTGCATCATCATGTGTGACCAGATGCAGTTTTTTTTTTTATTTTTTTCTGTCTGGACCCAGATTTAGTGCATCGCTTTGCGCGTGTTTTCTGGTCTTGTCCGTAACAGTTTCTCATATAGCGTGCTTAGTGGTCATACTCCCCGCGCAAAATCCTCGGCGTCTATAACTGCACCCGTTACCCCCTGCTTTCATTCACTGAGTCGCCATAAAACACCTTCGCAAATTCGCCCCAGGGCTCTTGCCTCTCCTACACGCCACCGCACAGCCATAAATCATGAACATCGTTTCGCTTTCGGTAACACTTAGGCTAGATCGTGCCGTTTAGGGCCTAAATACGGCAACTCACGCGACGCAAAAGCCGCGTGACCGCAAGTGGCGTCACAAAGCGACATTATATACACTGCATGCAGGAAAATGACATTGGTCGGAAGTTGCCGCTGCTGAACGTACAGAGACCTTTGCATGGCGTCCCTGGCACCATACAACCGAATCAATTCTCACTGCGCTCCGTTTCATTGATCTTATACGCGCGACTGTTGAGGTGGCTTGTTCATGCAGGTAGCCCATTTGTTGTATACATCGACATGCGTGGCATCATTTTTTTAAGACTGACTCTTCCCCCCTTCCCGCCCTTTTCTCCATACTTACAGGTCTGCAAACATTTTATCGCTACTAATTATCTATATCCTTTTGTTTCGGAACGTTACAACTAAAAAAAAAAATGTTATGCGTGTCTGACGGTGGGGCTGGACCTTGGTCTCCGAAGAGAAAAGCCCGATGCTTTAGATCCCATACGCACGCATACGTCGGTGTGAACGCCCACTTATTTGAGAACGATTTGCGTGCACGCCACGTCGCGAGCAACAGACTGTTCAAAAAACAAACACTGAAAAACATAAGAGCGCATTTGCATGCGCTAGTTTCTACTTCAGTACAGGCGCAGGAATTGAAAGCATAAATAAGAGGCACACCTACCACTGGTCCCTCGCGCGCGCCGCGTCGCCTATAGCAACGAGAAGCTTATAAAAGTGAGAGTGTCACTTCACGCAGTAATATTCGTTGCAGCTAGCGCTTTGAGGTGCTGTACTTGCAGAACCAGCTGATTTGGTAGTGTTTTTCTTGTAGCAGCTAGCAAGACTAGCGCTGTGCGGCACCGTGTGCCTCACAGAGTCTATGCTGTGTACACTGCTATCCTTGTTTTGTACGCACCTGTATAGATCCTTGCACGAGAATGCATTACGAACTAGGTTAAACAAAGGCTTTGCTGCATTGTATGACGCCTTGCGGATTGCTCTAGGTAGTAATGGGCATTAGGAGTAACATTTCTACAATCTGACGTTATGCCATTACCCCCGTATACCTTGGCGTCAAGCAAACACATTGGTCTATTTGGTAATGCTCTGCAGAAGCGCAAGTGATGTTCTCGATTCTGCTTTCATGAGGGTTCGTCTACTGCAACAAAGTATCGAAACCGTGACATCGGGCTCAAAAGCACAATATGGTGGCCACTGAGCAATTGTGCCGAAAGGCGCAAACTTGTAAGGCGCATCGTGAAGGCCGAACTTCCAGCAAATACACTAAGTCCTCAGGAACTTGTCTAAACGAAGACAAAATTGCTGGCCGAAATGTCTATTATTTCTATATGTAGTCCTCTTTATGTACATCGATTGCACGAGGCACCCAGTATGGTTTGGTACCTAGAAAGGATAATAACCATACTTGCGAGACATGAATTAGAATGCGCTCCTCAGCCGTCGCGACTTAGTGGGCAACGTGCTGCGCTGACAAAACAAAAAAAAAAGGAAAAAAAAAGAATCGCAAGTCTTATTTTTGGTTTCGGTGACGGAATTCCGATTGGTACGCATAAAAAGCAAAAACTCCGTTGTACATACATTTAGGTGTACTTTAAAACACCCCAGTTGTCACTTTTTTTGTGTGTGTGTCCCTGATTACGGAGCGCCTCATAATCGTACCACTGTTCTGGCACGTCACGTAATTTTTCAATTTATTAAATAATTTTAATAAAACAAGGTATTTGAAATACATATATAAATACCTTTTCGCTTTAACACTAATAATAATAATAATAATAAGAAGAAGAAGAAGAAGAAGAAGAAGAAACCGTTCAACGTGGTCAAGGTATGCGCCAAAAGCCCATGTGCCCGTTTGCAATTTTGGATTCACATCGAGGACACGGGACGGATAGAAAGGTAGCGCCAGACAACGACAGCCGCATCAAGTTTATTGTGTTTAACAGGGCAAATGTATGTGTTGTCAAACTTAACAACAAAAAAAAAGGGGGGGGGGGATGAAGCAGGTAGAAAAGTATCGCGTCTATAGCATTACAAAGTAAGCGTTGTGGGCATAGCTACCTTTCTTCTTCCTTCTTTTTTTCTTCATGTGGCCTATGAGCGTCTAACGTGTTGATGAGTATACAGGTCTGCACCCCGCCACTTATTTACGACTTGTTTACGTCGACATAATCTCATAAAAGCGGGTGTCTACGTTTTATGTTGGTTTCATGTGATCCTACGAAATGAAGTCGACATTCACGTCGAATATTTAATTGGGGTCTGCCATTCGACTATTTCAAGGGGGTCACGACGAAATAGTGACGAAGCTGCGACAAAGGCTTTCGCGTCCTGTTGCAGCTAACGGAGCGGCCCTTCGAAATATGCGCGACTAACAAGCCGGAAAATATGGAACTGACAGTTTGTCTTATGAAGAGTGGGGTGGAATTTGACTTCGAAAAGCTTTCCGACTCTGAAAGCTCTGGCACAATGCCTCATGACTTCCAAAGTAGCAAAGACGAGGAAGACCTGCAACATGTTAAGAAAGATTTGTTAAATTATGGAGAAAATTTATACAATTCTATTTAAATTTCAGGAGTATATATCCACAATGTACAAATAAATAAGGGGCTTTTCCGAGGAATTGGAATCGTGTTGTGTGTCTAAATTTCAAGTGGGCGCGTGAAGCAGCAGGTATTACAGCAGATACTGCGAAAGATTGTTTAACAAATTAAGGGTTCCTTTCTAATTATAACTGGAGGACAAGACCCCCCCCCCCCCCTCTCCGCCTTTTCGGCTGCGTAGGTATATCAGTGACATAAAGAGAAGCAGCTGCGCCTGTGAGGCCGTCATTCTGCTAAACCAAGCAAAAGTATACGTACACACTGATTGGACTGCTCTGCGGCGCTCGATCTATCAGTCCTGACTTTCTGATTGGTCGTCGCCCGAGCGTTGAATTCATGATTGCATGTATTCTATGCTATCCGATAAAGCAAAATTGCTTAGGAGCTAGCGGTGAATCGTGCAGAAATGCTTTCCATCCTGTGTTTTTATATTTTTTGCCTCTCTCTTTCTCTCTCTCTCTCTCTCTCTCTCGTTATCCTTACAGGAAGCAATCGAAATTCGGCTAACATTCAATTCCTCTGCGTACAGCTCACTTACGTAATTGTGCTCGGGGCCGTGCGCGTCAAGTGCTGTTGCTCCACGGTGCAAGGCACGCGCCGCTTTAGCGCCTGGAGACAGCCTGTAGCTGCGCGCACCCGGCCGAATGAACGGAGGCGCGCATAAGGATCAATATAAAGGTCGGCCTCACGTGGGCTGTGCGAACGCTGAGAAATATAGGCCCGTGCGAGCGGCTGTGCCAACTTGAAAGTCGTTTATGAATAGGCGGAGATCGAAAATAGCGCAGCGCCTTGGAATTTGCGTTTCCTCTAAAAAAAAATAGGTAATAATAAACGAAGCTCCGGTGATCCGTATCACATTAGCGAGTGCGCGAAGGGGAGAAAAACAAGCGGATTAATAACGCGCCGAGCGCTCCGCATGCGGAAGAGAAAGACCGGGCCTTGAACTTTTCTCCAAAGCTTTCCGGCCGGCTGCAGAATTTCATTGGTTGCTATTTTATGCAACCCGCCGGCGACTTCGACCTTTCCGAATGGCCGGAGCAAAGTGCGAGTAACGGAAGAACAATGTTCCCGAATATAGCGACAATGTGGAAAAAAAAAATTAAAAGTGAAAAACAAGGAACACGCAACAAATGATGGTAAACACAATGGACGTTGTCTTCGTATAAGTGCAAGAAACACCACCTCAATACTGACCTTGAAAAGCTCGTATTATAGAAAGTGAACGCGTAAAATTGCAGGACAGAAAACGAGATTATCGTTTTAGATCCCGTCGTTGTCTTCGAGATCATTCATTCTCCCTGTATTTTTACGTTATTGTCTGTTGTTGAGGGTTGTTAACGAGGTGGTGCCCGCTGTTGCGTTTCAAGATAGGGCGTCGGTGAAGCGCGCCATAGCCGCGGGCATCGGGGCTGCGAGATGACCTTATGGGGAGCACGTGTTCCTTTCTCGCCCAAGGTCGCGACCACCCAGCCCGAAACCACCTTGGTGTCGTTAGGAGACGGCGCGTAACGAGGATGAGTCGACTCTCTGGCCCCGAAACCACCTTGGTGTCGTTAGGAGACGGCGCGTAACGAGGACGAGTCGACTTTCTGGCCCACCGAAAAGATACCTGTTGTCGACTTGGGGGAGGACAACCTGGCACGCACGCTTCGACCCCTGCTGTGCTGCGGCTCCGAGGGAGCCTCGCCTCCGCCCGGCCGCCCCTCCTGTCTTGGAATGGCCCTGGGAGATTGAGTAGAAGGCTGCGACGGATGAAAGGAGAGAGAGACGAGAGACGGAGATCGGACAGCCAGGGTCTCAGGGCCCGAGTTCGCTGTGCCGATAGTTGAAATGTAAATAAATGTTAAGTTTTCATTTTCAACTACTCGGAGTCGTGCCTCCATCAGTAAGCCAAACTTGATCACCGACACGAACGGCCCACGCGCGACGCGACAAACTGGTAGGCAGCGGTGAGATCAAGAAGAGGCTGGCGGAAAACTGTCGACGGAAGAGCGACATCTGTGGATCAGGGATCAGCAGAGCTCCTCTTCGTGGCTCCGGGAGACACAACCGTCGCAGTAACGGCGTGGAGGCTGGAACGACTCGGAGGAAGAGCAGCAGAAGGCGCAGTCCACACGATCTGGGATCGGCGGACCTGGCAACGTGGCTCCGGGAGACACGACCTTCGCAAGCTCGCAGTTCGGTGAGTGCTTGAGCGACTACGTTTTGCTGGACGATAAGGACAGGGTTCTGTATCGGGCAATTAGGTCTGACTAACCGCCACTGGGTGCGTGGTTAATTCAGGGAAACTCGTAGCCGGCTCTCGAAGGCATGGATATCACCGTGTTAAGAAAGGAAGAGCTTCTGCTGTTGGCAGCAGAGCTCGGAATGGATATAAACAGTAGGTTGAGGAAGCCCGAAATTCGCGCTGCAATCGAAGAAGTGGGTTTCGAGGAGGACGAGCTCACAGATGCTTGGGAAAAGATATGTCGCGAGCGGAATGAAAGGGCGGAAGAGAAAGAGAAGCAGGAAAAGAGGGAACAAAGGCAGGCAGAAATTGAGCTCGAAAGAATAAAGCTAGAGCAGGCGAGATTGGCGCGCAGTGCCGATACGGCGCCACCGCCTCCAGCGGAAAGTGTGAAAATGACAAACTTGCTTCAGCCGTACAAGACAGGTGATGACATCGGTCTCTACCTGGTTAATTTTGAACGGATTTGTGAGAAGTATTCATTTCACCGAGACACATGGCCAGAGCGGTTGCTTGCGTTGTTGCCGGGAGAAGCCTCGCAAGTCGTGGCCCGACTTAGCGCAGCCGAGGCAGGCGAATACAGCTCAGTGAAATCGAGCTTGCTCGCAAAATACAGGCTTTCAACAGAGGAATTTCGGAGGAGATTTCGCCAGGAAAGGAAAAAGTCTAACGAGAGTTTTGTGGAGTTTGCGTGTAGCCTGAGGGACAATTTTTCGGAGTGGGTGAAAGGAACAGGGGCGGATAACTTCACTAAATTAGGAGATCTAATCTGCTTAGAGCAGTTCTATGAGACTTTGCCCGATAACGTGCGCCTTTGGGTTAGGGATCGACAGGAAGGTGTGTCTGTAAAGCGTGCCGCACAGCTTGCTGATGAGTATGTCGTAAGTCGAGGCCTTAGGACTCAGGTCAATAGCGCGCACAATTATCAAAAGTCTTCCCCACGGCCACAAGCGTACCCTCGAGGACAGCAAACAGCAGCTAAACGAGACGACGCTAATCAGAGTTCAGCTCGCTCTGAGGGCATAGTGAAAGCACCTGAAAGGGGTAGTAATAAACCCGCAAATCACTCGGAAGAGCTCGAAGCCAGAGTTCAGGTGACGTGTTTTAACTGCAAGGAAACAGGTCATTTCGCTCGAAACTGCTCAAAGAAAAGGCCCGTATTCGCTTGCGTAAGCAATCATCCAAGTAACACTGATCTACTGAAGCCATACATGACAGACCTCATGGTAAATGGGAAAGAATGTAAAGTGCTGAGGGACTCCGCGGCGACCATGGATGTCGTTCATCCGAGCTATGTAAATACTGACGACTACTTATCCGAATGCGCGTGGATAAGGCAGGCCGTCAGCGAAGACTCAGTGTGCTTACCTATGGCAAAGGTACAGATTGAGGGACCTTTCGGAGCTATCGAGACAGTGGCAGCAGTGTCCAAAGGGCTACCCGAGGGCTACCCTTACCTTTTCTCGAACAACTCAGAGTCGCTGCTAAATAAAAGGGGATGCACATTTGCTGAAGCTCAGGTTATGGCTTTGACAAGGTCAAAAGCGCGCGCACTCGCTCAACAGCTGCGTTACGACGATAGTGAAAGCGTCCAATCGAAAGATGAAGTAGCCAGCTCCGAAAACGTAGTTGCGCCGGAGGAGGAGAACCCCGAAAATCTGGAGGATTCTCGCGATAAGGAGCGACCAGTTGAGAAAAAGAAAAGGAAATCTAAAGGAAAAGATAACAGTTTTCAGGGAACGGTGTTAGCACCGACTGCGCCTAGCTACGAGCGCTTGCTGGGTGTTGATCGAAAAACACTACGAGAGGCACAAAAGAACGATCCGACGTTAGGAGTTCTGAACAGCGGAAGCAGTGAGGGGGTGTCGTCGAAAAACATTTCTTTCGAAGTGAGAAAGGGCGTCCTGTACCGTAAGTACCGAGACAGGCGAGGGCGATCTTACGATCAATTGGTGGTTCCGGCACCGTATCGCAGTGACATACTGAGCCTTTGTCACGATCACGCGTGGGCAGGACACCTAGGTACAAATAAAACGAAGAAAAGGCTGCTGCAGGAATTTTATTGGCCAGGGTGCTTCAGAGAGGTGGAGAATTTCGTGCGCACTTGTGATACTTGTCAGAGAGCAGGCAAGTCTAACGACCGATGGAAAGCACCGATGGTAAAAGTGCCAATTATTTCCGAGCCCTTTCGCAGAGTGGTTGTGGATTTGGTGGGACCGCTGCCGAAAACAACGGCGGGAAACAGATACATTCTAACGTTGTTGTGTCCGGCGACCAAGTTTCCTGAGGCGGTACCATTGAAGGAGGCAACTTCGGTAGAGGTAGTCGATGCACTGCTTTCCATTTTTTCGCGCCTTGGTTTCCCAGCAGAAATGCAATCCGATCAAGGAACGGTGTTCACGAGCGCACTCACGACAACGTTTCTCGAGAAGTGCGGGGTCAGGATTTTGCATAGCTCAGTATATCACCCTCAAAGTAACAGCGTGGAGAGGTGGCACGCCGCACTCAAGAAAGTTTTGAGAGCGGTTTGCCACGAAAGGAAGTGTGACTGGGACAGCTGTCTACCTGGCACACTGTTTGCGTTACGCACCGTGCCGCATGAAGGGACAGGATTTGCGCCAGCGGAGCTGGTCTATGGCCGAAATCTTCGAGGTCCCCTGAGGCTAGTTCGCGAACTATGGGAGGACGCACGGGTGCCTAAGAGTGTGGTAGAGTATGTGCTAGACCTCATGCAAAGGTTACACAAGTCTCGCGAACTCGTTAAATGTAACCTGGAAGCAGCGCAAGACGCTTCAAAGAGATATTATGACAGAAATGCGAGGACGAGATCATTTGACAAGGGAGACAAGGTAATGATCTTGCGGCCAAATCGCCAAAATAAACTGGAAGTTCACTGGCATGGACCCGCCGAGGTAATTAATCGTATTTCAGAGGTGAATTACACAGTAAGGCTGCCAGGACGTAAACGGGAGGACAGAGTCTACCACGTAAACTTAATGAAGCCGTTTTTCGAGCGAGCAGCTATTGTGAGCATAGCCATGAATGTGCCCGATGAAGTTCCCCTAGAGTTACCGTGTTTTCGGAACAGGACGGGACCGAGCGTGGACGAGGTAATGAAGCATGCGGTTAACACGGAGGAACTAGGGAATGAAAAAGTGGAAGATCTGAGGAGCCTTATTCAAGAGTATCTCGATTGTTTTGGGGAGAAGCTCGGAAGGACTCATTTGATACAACATGACATCGAGCTGACGACGGAGGTTCCTTTTAGTTCAAAAGCGTACCGCATGTCACCAAGGCAGCTAGACATTATGAAGGCAGAAGTTAAAAGGATGCTTCGCCTGGGGGTAATTAAGGAAGGATATAGTGAGTATTGCTCCCCTTTAATGCTAGTTGAAGTGCCCGGGAAAGATCCACGGCCGTGCGTGGACTATCGAAAACTAAATGCCATAACGAAGGACCAAGTGTACCCCTTGCCTAATATAGAGGAGAGGGTTGAACTGGTAAGCAAGGCTACCTTCATTTCAACCCTAGACTTAGTGAGAGGGTATTGGCAAGTGCCATTAACCGAACGAGCTAGTCGCTACGCGGCGTTTGTAACACCTTTCGGGGTTTATCAGCCAGTTACCATGAGCTTTGGCTTGAAGAACGCGCCGTTCTGTTTTTCAAGGCTGATGGATCGGGTTCTGGAGGGCTTAGAAGAGTTTGCGGTCCCCTATTTGGACGATGTGGCCGTGTTTTCGAATGATTGGGAGTCGCATTTGGAACACATGCGGACGGTACTGGAGAGAATTAGAAGCGCGGGCTTGACTATCAAAGCCGAGAAGTGTCAGTTCGGCCAGGCGCGTGTCACATATTTAGGGCACGAAATCGGACACGGAAAGCGCGAACCGATGCAAGCCAAAGTAGCCGCAATATCTAACTTCCCCCGACCCGTAAAGAAAAGGGATGTGAGGTCATTTCTGGGAATGACCGGGTATTATCAGCGCTATATCCCAAATTACTCGGAGATTGCTAGTCCGCTGACTGACAGCCTCCGAAAGCATGAACCAGAAGTGGTTACTTGGAGCCCCGACAGGGAAGAGGCCTTCCATAAACTGAAGCAGGCTTTGTCTTCGCGGCCGGTGCTTGTCGCGCCAGACTATGGGAGAGAATTTATCCTCCAGTGCGACGCTAGCAACCGTGGTCTTGGTGTAGTTCTGGCCCAAATAGACGAGAGTGGTGAAGAGCATCCCGTGCTCTATCTCAGCAGGAAACTGACAACACGGGAAGAAGCCTTCAGCACATCTGAAAAGGAGTGTTTGTGTATAGTTTGGGCAATCCAAAAATTAGGATGTTATATTCAAGGCACGAAATTCACGGTCGAGAGTGACCATTGCCCTCTTTCATGGCTGAACCGAATGTCGAGCAAAAACGGGAGGCTTCTAAGATGGAGCCTCATTTTGCAGGAATATAAATTTGAGGTGAAGTATCGAAAAGGGAGCCAGAATAAAAACGCCGACGGACTTAGTCGGGGGTTTCAGTAACCGAACAGAGGTTTCCACTTTTTTTCTTGCTGCTTTAAGAAACCTTGTTCTATTTGGTCCGCTTTCCAGGAAAGCGTCACCTGGTATTTGTTTTCCAACCTTGCGAGAGCTGGCCACGACAGAGATAAGAAAAGTAGCAGAGAAAGAGGTAGAATTGTGTAAAGCCTTGTAGGAAATTTAGTGTCCGGCGGACGTGTCGCTTGGGCACACCTACCGCGGTGAATGTGTTGTGCTTGTGTTTTGTGCTGAGACAGCTTCCAGCTGCAGTGTTCTCATTCATCGCACCAAGAAAGCACCTCGACGCTTCGGGCGACCAGACAGCTGGCCACCCTTAGGTCGGATCTCCCGGCGGCGGAGGAGTTTGTTGCGTTTCAAGATAGGGCGTCGGTGAAGCGCGCCATAGCCGCGGGCATCGGGGCTGCGAGATGACCTTATGGGGAGCACGTGTTCCTTTCTCGCCCAAGGTCGCGACCACCCAGCCCGAAACCACCTTGGTGTCGTTAGGAGACGGCGCGTAACGAGGATGAGTCGACTCTCTGGCCCCGAAACCACCTTGGTGTCGTTAGGAGACGGCGCGTAACGAGGACGAGTCGACTTTCTGGCCCACCGAAAAGATACCTGTTGTCGACTTGGGGGAGGACAACCTGGCACGCACGCTTCGACCCCTGCTGTGCTGCGGCTCCGAGGGAGCCTCGCCTCCGCCCGGCCGCCCCTCCTGTCTTGGAATGGCCCTGGGAGATTGAGTAGAAGGCTGCGACGGATGAAAGGAGAGAGAGACGAGAGACGGAGATCGGACAGCCAGGGTCTCAGGGCCCGAGTTCGCTGTGCCGATAGTTGAAATGTAAATAAATGTTAAGTTTTCATTTTCAACTACTCGGAGTCGTGCCTCCATCAGTAAGCCAAACTTGATCACCGACACGAACGGCCCACGCGCGACGCGACACCGCAGAACGGGATGTAGCGTTCAAGTGTGCGAACTGCAAAGCGCCTTGAAGTTGAAAAAGTAACCAAGATAGAAGTGTTAAATGAAGAGGTTGCAGTGAAATAAAGCGACAAGATGGCGGAGAGTGGATATAACACAGCAATAGCTTTCAAGTGGGATACCCTTAGGTAAAATTCTGTTGAAGTTCAGTCAATTAGTGGTCGTGAAGTGAAGAGCAACAATCGAATTTTATTCGGCGTTTTAAAATAAATAACAACAAAAAACGTCATTGCGAGTAAACGCATAAGAAGTCACTTGCGCCATTTTAAGCCATTTCTGCGCTGTTAGTTTCCAAGATATGCTAGCTGTTTAAATGTGCCTCAAAAAAACGACGCCTTTCTGGAAGCTTAACAGAGATAAGTTATGAGTGAACAACTTAACCGAACGCGATAGTTAAGTCTGTTTCCGACTTGCCGCGCCAGAGCGTTGACGTCAGAGTCGTACTGTTCGGAATGAGTTCTCCAGACTATGCAGAACAATGCTCAACAGCTAAAGGGAAAAAAACGCTTCCCACAAGGTGGGTGCATCGAAAAATTAAAGTGGTTAGGAGGAAACATTACGTAACAACACTTGAACCCAATGATCAAGAAATGTAAAAGCTGTCGTAATGTTCATTTAAAGGGGTCGTGAAAAGAATATGGGAATGCCGTTGTAATTTTCGTTTCTTCAATATGCATTCGACAAGAAAACCGACTCCGAAATATTTCGGCGAAATATTAAGTGCACATTTAATAACGCCCTTTTGAAACCACAGCATTCTTGCGCTCCCGAAACGGCCATGTGACACTACCGGCCGGCCGGCATGGTACTATTCGGTGACGTTGCAGTAAGATATCTTTAATCTCAAAGGTACAGTGAACTCGCGTTTGCTCTAAAAGAATCGATTTACATGAAAGCTAGAAAGAAAGAAAATACTTAGAAACTGTGCGGTGCTGCCATTCGGAAGCAAAGCCGCAGCATGGTTTGTTTTCCCGTGGCCTCCGAGGGCGCGCCAATATCGGAGTTCTGGTGGCTACTAAGATGACGTCAACTGTAGAGTTGAGGAGAACGCGCGCAGTGAAACCGAAAGAGCGTTTTTTATCGCTCTAAATCAACCCACACGATGCAACAGAACTGGAGGGTCAAGATCCCGAATACGCGCTTAGTACAAAATATTCAGAAAACGTTTCACGACCCTTTTAAGTGTATTAAATGGCGCTGACAGCCACAGCCTTTGGTTTGATTATGGATGACTGAGGTGGGCTTTTGGTTGACGAGGGTAGACTTCAGGTTAACCTTAGGTGAACTGGTTCGTATCTACATATTCAGTGCGGGTATGAACCACACGGTATTTTTCTTCTTTCCTCCTTTGTTTCTTTTTGTTCTTTCATGTTTACGTGCTGCCCATACCCGGCATATCCAATTCGGTGCGCGCCTACCTCCATTTAGTTAATTTTTATTAACTGACCCGATTGTTAAACTACCCATTTCTGCCCTGGCCTTATGCTCGATGTTACATGTACCTCACAGAACTTTAAAAATTATGTTTTTACACGATTTCACCTTTCCAGAGCGTTTTATTTTACTTTATTTTTTAATAACCACCATCCGCAGGTAAATGTGAGATGCTGAGCAAGACACATAAAGCCGCTATGTGCTAGCGCCATAAAAACATGGAGGAAATACCTATGACAATTGGCTTTCATTGGGTAATAGGGCAGCGATAAATTCAGGCTTCCGACCACGACAAAAAAGTGCAATTGCATTAACTGAATTGAATCGGAATATTAGTATTGAATTCGACGAAATTTTGCCCGCTAATCGTAAATTTCAATCCCGCAGGCTCTTAAATAACTTCTCGCAAGATCACCTTGCACAAGCACAAACTAAGTATACAATAGCCACAGATGCTTCCGTGATTGGGGAAAAAACAGGAGTGGGCATTTTCTCCTCTTGGCCTGGTCTTATTTACTAAGGTTACCAGATTTCATGGCTCCACTCTTAGCACGGTAACCTTTAGTTTATTTTATATGTACACAAAAACGTGAAAATATCCTCCTTAATAAACGTTAAAGTGCTTTAGCCTTTAGTGAAGGGGCATATGTTCACATTTTTGTGTACCTATAAAATAAACTAAAGGTTACCGTGCTAAGAGTGTATATTTGTAGCTGAGCTTTTAGCGATAACTTCCGTTGGATCATGGATGCAGTCAGCGCGGTGATTATAACAGATTGCATTTCAGTCTTCACTGCACTAACAACTTCTCCTAATTCTTCTGCCCTCCAGACGTTCCTCGCTTTAGTCCCTCTTCGGAGAAGTCTGGTAAAATTATCATGGGTTCCTGGTTACACAGGATTAAATCTAAATCAGGTAGCCGAGTCAATAGCGCGAGCATCTCTTAACAGACCAATAGCCCCGGTTCTCCCAGCAATGGAATTTACAACAGCATTAAGATAACGGGCATTCGCAATTCACACAGATTCCATTGAAATAACAACATGGACAGAATTTCGACAATTAAAATTTTCGTAGAAAAGCCAGTGGTGTCCGTCACGACAAGCTGAAGTGATGACTAGGAGGTTGCACTGCCGATTCCTTCCATTAAATCTCTATTCACACAGGGCTGGTCTGGTGATATTGCCTCTGCGCCCATTCTGTCTTGAAATTGAAACTATAGAACACTACCTTTTTAAAATGTCGCCAGTATACATCAATAAAAAAAAATATTCGTAGAAATTACGCTTTCTAAACTTGGGCTAATTAATCTTGTCATTGGAAATCATTCTTACTTTTGATGTATCGGTACTGGGCCTTAGCCACAAGGACATCTTAGATGCAGTGTGCAGTTTTATTGAAACATCAAAAGGGATGCGTTTGTAATTATATACATAATACAATCCTTGAGGTTATAATAAAGGTTATGTCTGGGAAAATAAAAGTAATTTCTATCTGTTTCGATAGTACAAGTGCACGATCAGTTTATGTAATTTTTTTCTCTAATTACGTTTTCTTTTCATCATGTTACGGTGTACGCAAAATACCATTTGAAGGCTAAGATTATCAGGTCTTGGCCAATCCCCCGATGCGGGTATGTGTCATATACGAAGCATCATCATCATCATCATCATAATCGACAGCGGAGACCTAAGGCAGGAAGTAAGCACTCTCAAACCACAAGAGACAGAATAGAAGAAACGACCACATATGAGAATGACTATCTCAAGAGACCAAATATAATTTGCTGAACTATCAAAGCTGATCAACACGAAAAAAAAAGCTCGGTGATACATGGAATCATAAAGTCAAAGACAGAAGAAGCAGTAAAAGACAAGGAGGCAGTACGAAGGCAGCCCCGCCAGATTCTTGGCCAATCCCCTCAGTGGGTGGGTGCGATTATGTCTGGTGCATCGTCATCCCCATGATTAAAAGGAAACTCCGTATAAGAAAGACCAAAGTTCAAGCAGGAAAAGATAAGCAGGGAAATGCTAATGACAATTTTGATGGGATAGTGACGATGGAGCAGACTTCTGTTCTGAAGTCTAACCTTTGGCAAGTTATTCAAACTTGAAGGAGATGAAGATCGAACAGCACACTGAAGCGTGATGTTTTAACTCTCGCTGAGGTTAGAAGGCTCTATGAGATATGGCCCGCGGGAAAAGGCTGGAGAAGACGTCATGACAGTTGACCAGAAGGCGCATCATAAAGTCAAGCAACTTACGGCAATCTAGACACTATGGCCCGTATTCACGAAAACAACTTACGACAAAAAAGCTCTTAAGAGAAAATTTCAGCCAATGCTGCTGCTGGACATATTATTAGAGACGCTTCCCGACCAATGGGAAAAAGAACTTACGAAAGAGAAGTTTTGTGAATTCGGCCCTATGTCTTTAAGACCTCAAGTGTATCACTAATATGAAAAAACACCAACATTTTATTAATACACAAGAAGGGAGACCAATAAGAATTGATGAATTATAAACCGATCAGATTACTTTCAATATTATGCACAATATTCGCAAAGAAATTTCAGATAGTTAATGAGAAACAGTTAACTTTAACTAACCTGAAGATCGAGCTGGCTTCGGGAAAGAGCACTTTCTCTACAAATGGTCACACCCATGTGATCAACTATGTAATTCAGAAGTCTGCTAAGTACTACTACGAAATTGCATTTGACTCTGTAGAAGTGGCAGTATTCTTGAAGCGTCTCCACGTAGTACAGAAAACGTAGAGGGTGTTCCAGTACGGTTACGCTAGTTTTAAAAAAATCCGCGTGAATGTTACAAGAAGGCAACCAATACATTAGCCGACATCTACAAACACTTGATCTACCCTGCCTCTGCGCAAGAAAAGCAAAAGAGTTGAGGCCGATAAAAGGGTTAGGCAAAAGGGTACGATTTCTCCAATGTTGTGCATGTGACGCTTGGAAGAATTCAAGCGACTACATCGGGAATAAATGGGAATAAAATTATCATTAACGAGGAGTATCTCAACAACTTACCGTTTGCAGATGACGTTGCGTTCTTCAGCAACGACGGCGACGAACTGCGAAAGCTGACTGACGACCTAAATCGAGAAAGCAGTAAAATATGTCAGAACATGAATATACAGGAGACAAATCTCAATAGCGTGGCGAAAGGACAGGAGTTCTCGATTACCAGCCAGCCCCATGAATATGTAAAGGGTATGTCTCTAAGTCAATTAAAGAAATTGTAGTATAGTACACTCTTTGGAGCGAAAGAAGTTTGCGGACATAACCGAACTTCAAATCCTTTATCGCTTATAAAACGGACGTTACGACCATAAAAATCTACCTTTTTTTTAATAACACAGTTACACGTTGAAGGCAGGACATCCATGTACGTAAAGTAAATTGCCTCCACAAATTTCCTGTGAGAACGGTTTCTGTGGGTTAAACTGCAGACCTGAACTTCTAAAACCACCGTCATACGCTCACTTCTTGAAGCTGCGAATTAGGTGATGATGACAACTTGTGCTATACAAGAGAGAGAGAGAGAGAGAACTTTACCGCCGCTTCTTGTCGTCTGTGACGATACGGTGGCCTAGGTGAAATCGATGTCAATGTTTGCAAAAATAAATTAATGACGCGTTTGAACCGCTCCCGTTCGTATCCGCATGCGTATGGGGCATAATAATATTGAGGACAATCATTTTACGTGATCACTTCGGAGTCATGTTCAAAAATTCTAAAAGCGGACTGCTCATTTGGGTACTGGGGTGCTGAACAGCATACGGCGGCAGGTTTTATAAGAATATTTATTTATTTATTTATTTATTTATTTATTTATTTATTTATTTATTTATTTATTTACGATGGATTTGTATAAATGTCGCATTCATAAAAAGAAGAGCGTAGGAAAATCAGACTCCTCCCCACAAAGCCCCTTACTGTGGGAAAGCCAGCCTTGACAAGAGCTTCTACAGGAAATGTTCATGCTTTCAGAAAACTCAAGCCAGAAAAGGGCGCAATCAGAGAACCCCGAAATAAAGTCGCAACTATTGATCGATTCGTACAGTAATAAGCGGCGATAACGTACAGTACTAAGCGGCGTTAATAAATGGTCGTACAGTAAGAAGCGGTGATAACTTCCCATCTGGTGTTCCGACATATTTTATTGGCGAACAAATAAGCGGAAATGAAGCACGAGGATGTTAACCAATAAAATTAGAGACATATTCACGCAATGAAGCGCGCTTAGAATCAAGGTAGTTGAATCAATTAACAATATAGCGGATGTGATGAGTCACTTAGTACAATAAGCACGCATGCCGTAAAGAAAAGCAATTCAACGCAAGCGCAGCAAAATACAGCATACGCATTAATGTCGAATACTTGGGAGCATAGAAAGGCGGTGCGGGGAAATATGTGCCAGGACAGGTGAAGCAGTATCTTTGTGACAAAATTGTGGCAAAGTTGGTTAATGTGACGTTTTGACCTGTATTTAGGCTTTATTTTGGCAATGTAGAGGTTCAAGTAAACATATAGCTTATGCATAATTGTATTGTATGCTTTTTTTGTATGTTATGCGGAATGTTTCGAATTTTTATTTTAAGCGAGAAGAACCGGGCATTGTGAACCGGGAATCGAACAGGTTGAACGAAGTTTTTCTTCATGGCTCAGCACGTCGACGCAGGATCCAAGCGGCCGCATCTTTTCCGCGACTAGTGAGTGCAGTCATACGAGTGCTCTTCGCAAATTTACGGATTACAGCTGTATGCAACGTCACGCTGAAACATCAATGTGGCTAAAACGATGGAACCGGCCTCCGACCTTCCTCGGAAAGCAATAGCCGACACATATGGAAAGCAGAGTTCTCGTAGATGGCTTCCTCTTGAAGGCTTCACCGAGCAGCAAGTGTTTAAGTACATTCAGAAAACGCTGATGGATGTTAGTGCCATTTATAGACAAGCCATCAAGTTATGTTACACCGTGTATATAGTATAGGATATTTCTTTTTCTCGGACAACCCATTTCCAGATATTCGCGCATTGACCTGGAGGATTATCTGAGCTAAAGGCAGAGTATACCTTAAACACACCACTAATTACCGCAAAAACACATGTGCCTTAGTTCTCAGAAGTCAAAAGTAGCGAGTCAGAAATATCATTCAAGCCTTCGACTGGATGCGTAATAATTCTGCCACCTTGAACCATCGAGGGCCTGAACATTATCTGCCCCACTGATTGTCCATGAGGGGCAGTAACGTTCCACTGCTTCAGCATTCTTAAATCTGCGACGAGAAGTTATATGGTTGCATTAGCCGCGTAAAAGACGCGCACGCTGGAATGCCTCACCGATGCGCTGTGCAGTGAACAGGTACGCACTATACACACGCGCATCTCACACAATTAACGTCCGTGCGTTCGGCGTCCCTCCCTTCAACTGTATTCCGTCCGGGACACCACGCTAAGACAAGAGACGCTATATTCAAGAGACTTGCAGTAACGAAATGACAGTAATCAACTCACTGTAATCAAATTACTTTTCGCCGTATTAAGGAATGAATTACTCTTGTGGGCTAGTAATTTCGTAGCGCAATGGAGTCACTTCGAGCGAGAAATTCTAAAAAACAAAACAAAAACTACTGATTACTTGTTTGATTAGTGAAAGCTTTAGTGTGCTTTTCGACTACTTTTCCAATTGCTTCTGACAAAATATAGCATGTCCGCTTTCATTATGGCATAAAACGTTGACCAGAAAGAAAGGAAGAAAATAACGAAAACAAGTTAATCTGAATCCCGAAGTCTCAAGCATGGGAAGAAGGCAGAAGCACAGAAAAGCTGCGTAGCATCTGAACCCGCAGCCTTTAATAACGTTGCTGGAAGGCCGCAGCTCTCGTGATTTTAGACAATAGGGGTCGATATCGTTGAGCGTACTGTCGGACAGCTCAGCAACAGGATTTAGAGGCTTCAAAAGTGCAACCATGTCCGCCCGAAAGAGAGGACCCCCTCCCCACCGCATTTCGTGCTACTGGAGTGCGCTCGGTTATCACAGAGGGAGCAAAGTGAATCACAAAAAAAAAAATTCTCTTGCTCTAATTGGGTTGCACAACGAAACAGCTCGGTGTGCCCAGCGCAAAACGACGACGCAGGAAGCATCGGCAGCCGTGCCATCCGAGTATCTCCCACACGAGTTATTGTATGAATGATGAACTTCTGTTAAAGTAATTTCAAAGTGACTTCATTTTTAAAAATTAACAGTGATGTAAGGTCATTACTTTCGGTGAGCCGTAACTTGTAATGTTGCCTAAATGTTTTGTGAAAAATTCTAGAAATGTAATAATGCAGTTTAATTGATTTTAAGAAGCACTTTTTCACCTGTGATGTTCAACAGCCTAGGTATGGTCCACGGCTCAGCACGTGTTGTGTGTGCGCCCCGCCACGGTGGTCCAGTGGCTAAGGTACTCGGCTGCTGATCCGAGGGTCGCGGGATCAAATCCCGGCTGCGGCGGCTGCATTTCGATGGAGGCGAAATGTTGAGGCCCGTGTGCTGTGCGATGTCAGTGCACGCTAAAGAACCCCAGGTGGTCGAAATTTCCGGAGCCCTCCACTACGGCGTCTCTCATAATCAGAACTGGTTTTGGGACGTTAAACCCCACAAATCAATCAATCAATCAACGTGTTGTGTGTGGCTCACGATTTTTCTTCGAGGGTATTCACGAACGCGGGTTCCTTTTCCAAGTGTGACACTCCTGTAGGAAGCCGGTCACTTATTTGAAACGTTCTTGAAATGCTACAAATGTTTATTTTTCAAATAACAATACATAGCAAGATACACTTGCCGGTCCTGTAGACAAACTATAGTTAAAGGTCCGATAAACAAAAAATCAGCGAAGATTCTAGCACAGCCGGGGAAAAAAAGAAAAAACAACTTGGTTACCAAGAATGTTGACGGCGAATTCTCTAAATGAAGCAAAAGTAAATCAACAACATACGGACGTGCATCAGGCAACAATGATCAAGATAACGTCTACAAACCAACGCAAGACAATTGCTATGGTGACTATACGACGCACTACACTAAGAAGCGAATATCTTTCCCATGTAGTGCAACATATGCGGTGTATACAATGAAGTAGTGTTCGACTAAAATAAATCATAATTCTTGAACTTAAACACATAGTGAGCGAAACCAAATTATTACAAGGTTTTCAGTACATAATAATCAGTCCTTGCCCGGCGGTAGGTGGTGGAAATCGAAGCCACTACCTCCCATAGCTGAAGCAGGCACTCTATACCTCAATGCCATGACTGTGGTCTGCGTGGCTTAACGTGTGGGACTACGGAGTAGGAGGGGGCGCTGCAACATGCAGGGACGTCTCAATTTACACGGCGCGGTCGAGGGAAGAAAAAAAAAATGCCCTGAGACGCATCCTCTAACTTTTCTTGTTTAGTGCCGTTTCTGCTGCATGTATAGTATGAAGCAACCCTAATTTTGGTCCTCTCAGGTTCGAACAAGCGACAAGGCCGTCACTGATTGAATGGAATGATTAAAGAAGTTTAGCGTCTCAAAGCAACACTAAAAGGCTGCAGGCGACGTGGTGATGAATGGCTCTGGATCAATTCTAATCGCATCGGGGCCCTTATTCACAAAAAAAAAAAATTACGGCAAAAGAAAGAAGTTCGTAAGAGATTATTTCAGCTAATCCCGAAGCTGGTCATGTCATCAGAGAAGCCATCCGACCTATCGCATGGAAACACTTACGAAAGAGAAGATTTGTGAATTCTTCCCCCGGATTCTTTAACATGCAACTTAATCTGTCGGCACAAGCGTGTCTTTCATTTAACCTTATCGGATGGAAATTGAGCCCACTACCTCAAGAACACGGTATCCCACAGCCACCATGGCGACCAACTCCATAACCAGTTTTTTGACTTAGTAAAATCGAAGCATTCATTCATTCATTCATTCATTCTTTCTTTCTTTCTTTCTTTCTTTCTTTCTTTCTTTCTTTCTTTCTTTTCCGTTCTTTGAGCGAGGCAGCCAGCTATGTGATTTTCTTTTACTGAAATGAAAATATCCTTGGACTTCGCCTTTAAATAACGATTTTTTTTAGCACTGTACGCAAAGAGAGAAAGCAAATTAACGGGAAAAATAAAAAAAAAGGTGTTACATGTTGCAATTCGTAAGTGTTTCGCCACTGATCGGCCACCTTCGTTAACGATAAGGAGTTACGCAGGCACTTAAGTTCCCTTACGGGGACTGGTGCAAAAGCACGGCGTGTCTGTGTGACGACTGCGTCGACGTTTATGCCATATGATATCATCACATGGCGCCATCTCAAATTGGAGCCAGGGATTGGCTGACACTTGCTGACAAACGTTAGCGATTCTTTTTTTTTTTTTTTTTTTCGCATGCCCGCTGACACACATAAGTTGTAATACTTTATAAATGGGTGAAATATGCATGGTAGCTACGAAGAATTCAAAGAAAGAATGGAGCGAGAGAATATAGTGGAGCACAACCAGTTCACCCTGTTATATGTGAAAAATGCTTCGCGCAGTGTCGCAGCCTTTTAGATATCCGATATTTTCACCGCTGCGCCTGAATGGCCGTCCTGCACTCGTGGACACGCGCGAAACGTCGGTTCGCTTCGATGGCACTCCTCTACGGCGCATCACTCGGATCGGCTGCGCCCAGATTTAGCGTGATATTAAACCTGGCTGCGTCGCTGTGCTTCGAGCCGCAGCCCTGAAGCCTTTCGTCCTATACCCATCAGTACGTACGCCCTTCGCTGGCCCATACACCGTCCGTGACCGTTCACTGGGCAATCGGTTTGATTGGCTCCCAAGGGGTTTCGCTTTCGCTTAACAAAAAGAAAAATAATAATAACGGTGGCGGCGGCCCCTGGCATTATATCGCGATATTGCCTACACCATGGCGGGCGTATAGGCGGAACGTTTTCGTGGCCGAACGCTGCGCTCCAATGGGTGGGCGCCAGTATACGTTCGCACACTTCGGCCTTTGGAGTGCAAACACTGAACTAGATTTGTCTGTGAGACCTAAAGCTAGTGACATTTGTTATCCTATACAAGCATGTTTAGAACTGTTCCGCGCCTCATTAAGGTATTTGAGCCGGCTGCGCAGCATCTTCTTCATTTCTCTCACTTTTTTTTTTTTTTGCGTTTCACCTGTACGTGCATAAATGCATCTTTTCTAAAAATATACAGAGCCATGCATCCGCCTTTCCTACAAAGCTTCGTCCCGAAAGTGCATTTAGTTCACTTTATAGTTTTTCCGTTGGCTTTATTAGATGCTCGCTTACCAGATGCAAAGAAATCAGATGTGTGTGGGAAAATTGGTACGAAATAACGGGCAATAGATGTTGAACATAATAAAACTACTTACATTGAGGTACTACGAGACATAAACGAAGAGACAGCAAAATGATTTAAAGATAAAAGAAAGGAGGGAGGAAGCAAAAAGAAACTGCAAAACGTAGAGTGGTTGATCAGAAAAGCGTCTGACTGGACGTATCATCAGAGTGCGAAGGTGACTGGTTTTTAAATGCGAAACATTTCTTGGCGAACCTAAGTCACTTTGACCGTATCTATCTATCTATCTATCTATCTATCTATCTATCTATCTATCTATCTATCTATCTATCTATCTATCTATCTATCTATCTATCTATCCGCCTACGTCTCGGTGCTCTCCTGGCCGTCTCGTTCACCTGATACACCCCAATAATTGGAAGGTAGGGTATAAATGTATGACGAACATGAATGACTGATCTTTGCATCACAAACAAGATATACTTGTCACGTACGTTACGATAAACGATACTGCAGTCACGCGTAGCTGGTACCCATAGCGCACGGCTCACGGTATGCGGATATACACCACAGGTGTTTGAATTTTAACGCGAAAGCGTTTCTTGTCTTGGTTGGTGATAGCGCGCGCCCAGCTGGCGTCCGCAAAAGTGGTGCCAGGAAAACACGTGACCTCTCCCACCGGAAGTGACGCCGGCGCCAACACTCGCCGGCACTCGGCGTGCGCTCAGCCCGGCTCAGCTCCACTGCAGCTACTTGCAGCGGCGTGCTGCCGTGTCGTCACGTTTCTTCGCTGTGTTGGCGAAAGCGCGCCCAGCTGTGTGGCGTCGACGTAGCAACACTCGGCGCGCGCTCGCCTCCGCCAATCCGCCGCAGGGAGCGCGCCTTCTCCCGCAGTCAATTCGCCGTCAGGTTCTGTGGGTTGACACTGAGCCGGTGGTTGGGTTCCCACAGGAGCTGCAGTGAACATAGTGCCAATCTTTCGTTCCTCAAAAAGAACCAGTTCTCTCCTCTGCGCAGACACCGTCGCAGCGCCATGGATAGTGATTCTGCAACAAGTAGCTCTAGGAAGTCCGATGTCGAGGTTGTAGGCGACGAAGCTATCGCTCGACGAGAAGGACTGAGGAGACGAGCGTAAATTAGAACGTGCACGCTCTACACCTAAGTCACTAACTACGAAGAAGAAAAAGCCGAGAGAGAACGCCGGCGCCGTGCTGCCGTTGCGGCTCTATGGCCGCTGCCCAAGACGTCTGCTACTAGAAAGGCGGAGCAGGCGGCGGCAAAGCGAGCAAAACGGGCAGCAACGGCAGCGCTACGACCGCCGCCTAGGTCGGCAACTACAAGGAAAGCCGAGCAAGCAGCAGCAAGACGAACTAAGAGAGCTTTCGCGTTCTCATCTCATAAGAATATGCTTAGGGATTGTCGAACTTTTTTATAGAGCTTATGTCAATTAATGACCAACTAAATTGACATATGAAACACCGCAGCCGCGGGAATCGAACCCGGAACTTCGAGCGGCGTCTGAAGTTTTCTGCACCTCACATGGTGCCCTGTCTCCAGGACCGGCCCACATTTTTCTGTTGGCGGTTGCCACCGGACGGTCGGCTTAAAGAGCTCCGCTCTTAAAACAGGAAAGGAACACCGTTTGCCCTCCCTTGCAATTTAAATGTAGACATAACAGGCACACAGACAGATATGCAACTTCCCAAGCAGTAATGGGGTATCGAACACGGGCCCTCGAGGTGCCAAGCAAATATGCTACCTCTAGGCTATAACGGCGCCTCCCGTACGGTCATGTATAGTAATTAAACCTATCGCACCAGCAGTTGTAATGTTGGTGCTTGTGTGACGTGAAGGGCGCTTCTAATCTGTGAGAAGCACTGTAATCTTGTGCTACCATTTGGTATGCTTTTGTGAAACTTTGCTAGCTCCCGTAGGAATACTTCAGTGAACGACGCTTGTGATAACACATGAACGCCCCGTATAGTGCTTTTTTTTTTTTTCTACAAAACAGACGTCTGTGCTTTGGACTAACGTGAGTGCAAGCGTTACGTCGTACCATGAGCTGCCATTCAGTCGCCACGGTGCTGTCGACGTTCTTGGTTAGCCCACGTTAAGCATACTAATGAGTGGGCACTTGGTTGATTGCCAAACAATACGTTATGGCTCTGTCCTCTATCCCGATTCCCGCAATGCGTGGGACCTGCAGGATTTCTTTTTTCTTTAACGAGGCACTTGTTCCCTTCCCTTCAATAACGAAGCCCACCAAAAGAGCGGAAAACATTCACAGCGGAGGGTGGTGCATATCACAGCGGGCGAGAAAAGTGCTAATCAATACCTAACGTGAATTTCATGTAGCTAACTGTCAAAATGTGATGCGCAGTGAACCTGCTCCAATTTCAGCTATAAGTTTATCTGCCGCACTCAAAAGAATTTGAGAGGACCTATCTCTCACTATGTCGGGTCTAATACCCCTGCCACACTGGACGTTTTAATGTCATTCGAACGAAGTGACATTCACCTCGAATGACATTATTCAGCTGTTACACTGCGATATTTTACAACATTCGAATGAAATGAGTTCTGAAATCGAATGATTTCGAGCATCTCATTCGCATTCGCCCTGGAAGATAACGTGTACTCTCTGCCCAACGTAAAAGTGTGTATTCATGTGAAACTGACGTTACTTCAGCGCGTTTGAAAATATTCATCGTTTTAACCTGGAAACAGTCCGGTAGGGCTTAACAAAATGTGGTTACTCTCGACTTCAGTGGCATGGCCGGTGTCGCTATTTCACAACAGGGGTTTGCTTTTATGTCGTGCTCCTACTGCGTCTTGATTTAGTGCTTGTCACTGACGCGCATTGCTTACAAATATAGCAAATGAAAGCTTCGCCTGCCGCAAGTCAGCGTCCCTGTTAAGCGCTGCCGTATGAGCCACAAAATTAAAGTTATTCTGTGAGCGTAATTCAGTGAAGCAAGGCCCTGCGTTTATTTTAAATTAAATAGGACAACTTTTCAGCCACTCTGCACTTACGCTCTGCAGCTTTTCTGGCCAACTTTTTTGGAACTGTTTTCATTGATATCCTGAGCGAATGTCATTACTTGTTCACGTGTAGCACCACCACGGGTCGAGTGACATTCGTTGCACCGATCCTCATTCGAATCGAATGACATTAAACTGTCTAGTGTGAGACAGGTATAAGCTATATCCAAGCCAAGTGTGTTATTTTATTGTTGTGCCGGTGTACGCTGGAAAATGATGTATGTATGTATGTATGTATGTATGTATGTATGTATGTATGTATGTATGTATGTATGTATGTATGTATGTATGTATGTATGTATGTATGTATGTATGTATGTATGTATGTACGCGTGGCGCACGCGCCGACAGGCCCTAAAATGAAAAAAAAACACTTTTGTTGACAGCACTCGTGCGGAAGTTCCTGCGTCGACGTGTCAAGCACCTAATTGGTGCGACTTGAAGCGAGCGTCCGGAACACAATGGTTTCCTCGCGGAGAGGGTTCGAAAAAAAAAAAATCAGTCGCCGTTTTATCCCACTGCGCCGGGCCTCCGAACGGCGCGCACGCGTTCCTCCGAGCTGTAGTAAAACGAGGAGGCTCGCATCCTCGCGCCTCCTCCGCATGTCGCCGCCACCTGAGCGGGCATCATCCGTCTCGCACGGTAGCAGGGGGCGCCGAACACGCGTGCCCGGGATGACGCTATCGCAGCGCGCATCGGCCGGCAAGCCCGCGGCGGGTCGCGGCGCCACTACGAATCAAACGCCGGCGTCCATCAACGGCGCTGGCAGGCGCTGAGCTGCTGCCGCCGCGACGGTGGACGCCGCGCGCCACTCCCCTCCGAGGAGGAGGACGGAGAGTGGCAGCAGCAATCAGCGGGGCTCGCTTGGCAGGCCGACAAGATCCGGGCCCCAGCGGCATTGAGACGTGCGGTCCTTGTTGCCAGGCCGGCTGGGATCGCGAGACTGACGTTTGCTTCGCCGAGAGCCGCGCTTTGCTCGCTTCTTTTTTTTTTTTTTTTTCATCGCACCTCCCACGCCCTGCGGCAGGGCAGCCCTCGGAGAGAAGCGCTTTAATTCTCGTCGAGCTGCCTAGTTAGGCAAGCGTCAGTGGGGCTGGGGTAAGGGAAGGTGGGTATGAAGCGGTGGTCCAGGAACGGGCGCATCCCTGGCCAGTGCGGGGGCCCACGGGTCGCGTCGTCTCCCGTGAAGAGAGACGCTACCAGCACGCGGTCTGAGCTCCATCGTGAAGGGATTCTGGCAAGCCGTAATTTATCGCGAGCTGTAAAGGAGGACAGAGCTGCTGCAGGCGGTGGGGCGCCCGTCGCGAACGTGTCTGTATGGTAGCTGTACGGTGCACCTTTCGTCGAAAGTGGTGATGGCAGCTTATAACCTCTACGGTCGGCGCTCCGAGGGGAAGCTATGCTCCTGCAGGCTTAACTTGCCCGACCTGTATCGTGGTGAGGAGTGAGAGAGCTGCGCTGACTGTTCATAGCAGTGGTATAGAAGGAAAATGCGCCTAGAGCTGGAGAGGATGCTTCGGTCCTCCTCATTTGCCTGGATGTAATGAGAAAAGATTGTTTTTGATGTCACTTGCACGCAACGATAACGCAGGCATCCACTAAGGCGTCATTTATAATCATATCGTGATTTTGCGACGTAAAATGCAAGAAATCATTATAATCACCAATCTCTTGTTTTTAGCGCGGCAAGCGTTTTTATCAAGTGTAGCTCGTCCGCGTTATAAGTGTTCATGACCTTTCAGAAAAAATTCAGTTACCATTTCAAAATTCAGAGGGCGCTATTTAACCTATCCAGGCTAAATAAAATAAAATATGACACGTTTACATTGACATAGACTAGAACTGCTACATTCCCAAAGACGTCTCCCGCTAGAAATGCTTGTAAGACAAATTCGCAGCCAATTATTATGTTCGGCGTATGATTTACGTCGGCGGCCGGCCAATGGCAAAGAACACTTACGTAGTATTTTAAATCTTTACGGATTCGACCCAGGTCTTGCCACTGTATTCTAAACACACAATCCGACTAAAACAAACTCAAAAGCTTTGAACCCGTACTTACAAAAACATCTTACAACAAAAAAGTTGACAAGCGAATATTGCCGTCAATCCTGATGTTGGACATATCACAAGCGAAGTCATCCGACCAATCGCAAGAAACACTAACGAAAGAGAAGTTTCGTGAATTCGGCCCCTGGTCTTGAAAGGGTGTACTAATCAGTGAACATACTAAATAATATCTAAAAGGACTCGTACAAGTCTCTCTCCGTGTCTATTACATTCGATAGCAGGTGACAACTTTAATATTGCGAACACTCAAAATAGAGCAAGACTCCTACATTCATCTGGTAGAACCTGCGAGCGCGTTCTCACCACATTGAAGAGACGTCACATGTTTTGTGAAATGGCACGTCTAGTAAAATACGATTGTAGCGGTGGCGCTTCCAGTGGTACATATGGAAAGGTTTATGTCGCCTTGGCAGTGACGGTGACAGGGATGAACACGTGTGGTGCGCCGAAACTACGGTGGGCGACGACGATAAACTATCGTCTCGAACAGATACGGATAAGCGAATGGAACCGATGAAGATGCATAAGTTGTTCGCGAAATCACGCCCCGCTGGAGGGAAATTATCGAGAAAATCGCAGTCGACCCTATGATCACTGGTTCAGAAATGAAGATGGGAGAAAGGTTGACAGAAAGACCCACCTAAAATCATCGAAAAATAACTAAAGTATCCTCAACTTCACCCATTCGCCTCTTCATCCTCTGCTAAGGCTTTTAGATTTTACAACAGGACCTGTGTCTGTACGAAAAAAGTACGTGAGGGTCATTTCGTGACCCTCACGTACTTTCCCTCCCCCTCACGGGTCATTTGAATTTCGCAAAACGGCGGAAAACAAGGCGGCAGGAAAAAAATTCCTAAAAATCGACCAATGCGCCAATCGTTTTCAAATATGCATTTTTCCATTCTCAGAGCATTTATCTACACTTATAGAAATGTTTCACAAATCATGTTCATGTTCCTCACTGCTTAGGACCGAGATGAAAATGCTAAAATTGCAGCGTTTTTGGGTATTTTTCCCTGAAAAACGGTTTCAAAAGAAAACCTGCAAATATTTTTGTACAACTGCCCATAAGAGGTGCAATAGTATAAAAAAATGATTTTTGACTATGTAATGTGCAACGGCACTGTAATAAATGTGTAAACTTGACGAAAACGCCCTTTTCTCCTATATTTAGGCGTCAAATGCGCCCTAAGGTAGTCCACGAAAAAATAAGCAGAGCATGTAGTTGAGAAACGTAAGCGCTTTCGAGAGAGCAAGTCTCATCGAGGTAATTTTCGTATTATTCCAGAAAAAAAATTTTGAGGTTGAGTCCCACCACTGTTCTTTTATTGCTCCGTGATTCCCCTTATCCTTATGGCTTGCTGGAGAGAAACACACACCACCTTGCCTTGCCTCGTAAAATAAAAGGTAGCGCGTCCGAAGCTTGTGGTTTTTCTATCTTTTCGTTCCTACTTCAGTTTCCGTTTCCTATATAAAAAGCGATAACAACACAGGGACACCTTTAGCTGTACGCTTGGCTTAGAAACCACCGTGTCTCCATAACAAACTACGGTACTTTTTGCGTGCTGCTCTGACAATGAGAAATAATGAACAGGAAAGCAATGTACTTACGAAGCATGAGAACTTTCCAAGCGGTAACTTTCATCAACGTAATTTGTGTTTTCATTAAGAAAAGCATTTCCAAACTGAAGGTTATTTTCTTTTTTCGCTCAGCGGTTTGATTTCTCCAAAGAGTATGTTGTCGGGCAATACGAATTAATTTACCTTGCGGGGTAAAATAAAAGACGGCGCGTCCGCAGCTTATGGCTTTGGAATCTTTTCGTTTCTGCGTCAACATTATATTCTTATGTAAAAGGCGACAACAAAGGATGACGTTTAACCACAGGGTTGGCTTAGAAACCGCGATGCTGCCGCAATAAACAGAGCTGCATTTAGCGTGCTGCTATGACAAGCAGTTCGCTGAAGAGGAAACGAGGAAGAAAAGTGGGGCGTCAGCGTAGCCGCTAATAGTGGATCCAAACCACGAAAGCACAAGTCATTGCCTCGATGGACAGCGCAGCCCGTGACGACACGCCGCGTATTCATGCTACCTGTACGTTGTCCGCGACCCTCACAAACACTTAGTTAAGCCGATAGTGAGCACCTCACATGCTACTGTAAATACATGCTACTGTAGATATTCATATGCAACCTTCTACGCGTGTAGTTTCACAATGGTCCTCAAATCAATTCCAGCGTTTCACGCACGCCACTACGAGCACAACTTCAAAGTCACAAGTTCAGCTGTTATGCAAGAAAGCAAGGGTAGACGAAGAGCCGGCGTCCGAGGTAAAAGAAAAACAGACGGCCGAAGGAAACGACGGTTGGCCATAGTCAGGCTGCAATCAAATTGTTCTTTTTTGTTCTATACAGGTATCAGTGGTGTCCTATGATTGAGAAGGCAAAACATACTCGCGATATAGGAACAATGCATGCTAACACACTGAGATATTCTATTCGAGCATGATGAGTCGGCTTGCAACCGCCAAAATCTTGATGTGAAGAAAAGTGTAGTGGTTTCCATTTGTGAGGGTCGCGGACGACGTACAGGTAGCATGAATGCGCGGCGTGACGTGCTGCGCTGTCCATCGAGGCAACGACTTGTGTTTTCGTGGTTTGGATCCACTATTAGCGGCTACGCTGACGCCCCACTTTTCTTCCTCGTTTCCTCTTCAGCGAACTGCTTGTCATAGCAGCACGCTAAATGTACCACTGTGGCTTTCTCATATTCGGCGTGGCTTTTTATATTTTATATACACCGCGTGGCTTTCTTATATTCCACTGACGTAGTGAACAGGAGTTTTGATACCTTTTTCGCCCGTTCAACCTCTCCATAGTACGCCACTCCAAAAAGCAGCGCCATGATACGCCCCGATGGGAGGCTCACGCAAGCGTCTCCAGCCAAGGGACATGCTTCGCGGGCTTCGCACCTCTACTATTAATGAACTCCGAAAGAGCAGCCCTTTCAGCCGCACAGGGCCAGCTGGACAACTGCCCATTCACAGAAGATAAGATTGTAGGTGCATTGGCCTGCAAAATCTTCAACGCGACTTGCTCTCAGCACACTGTTGCGAAGACACTATTCCGAGCACCCGCTGCGCATTTATAAGTACTTTGTGCGAACTCAAACATCCCTCCAAAAATACAAGCTTGTGCCACTTTAACTAGAAACAATTTTCTGAGCCAAAGATATCGGGACAATGCATGACCACATCCGTCGCTGTGGCGCGAAGGGCTAATCGCGTATTGGCGCACCTATAATAGACCTCTATATATACATATGTATACCTACCATATATACATACCTATATATACACGTCAATATATTGACGTGTATACGAGCCTGAGTGGCCCCTTAGATCCAATGCATCATAGATCGTGCAAGTATGGTGTTCAACCTCTTCCTCTCCCTCTCTCTGTCTGTCCCTACTATTACAGTGAAACTGTACATGTCTAGGTCCTCGCGGATCGCGTCGTGGGAAAACGACTCGCAGCGCATTTACACTGAGGTGAGCCGATCTCGTGGGCAGCGCAAGGCGTGGTGCAATGGCTGATACGCAAAATAAAATGTTAATCAAGTGAGCATTAAAGGGAATGAAAGGCGCATGGAGTGCACTAAAGGTGACTTGGTGTTGGTCAAATGTGAATTTAGTGAATGAAGTGTTAATAAGTATGATTCAAAGGTGCCCCAAGAGAACCAAAGGCATAACACATTCAGTTAAGGTATACTTATTTTTATTTATTTATTTATTGTACCCTCAAGGCCCGACGGCATTATAGAGGGGAGTGGTAAACGGGAAATTGTAAAAAAAATTGGGTAGTAATATAACACAACAAGAAAATAATACAGTGACGCAATAAAACAACAGACTAGTAAAAGCAGTACATACAATGTAGTAATGAAATGCTTTGCAAGTACTAACATGAAGGCTAAGTTCTGGTCAAAAGTGGTTCCGTATGTCGAATCCCGTCAACAGGAAATTTTACAGCGGTGGGCCAATCCCACCGCCACTTTGCGCTATTTCTTTATACATCCAACTCGCATCCCCAACTCGCTATGCACAGATTGTCTTTCACCGCCGATCAGTGGCACTTTCCGTCAGCGACCTGTTTAATGCCAGCCGTAAGACAACTCACTTCCTAAACTTCTTGTAAAGAGACATATTGTTATAGCACGGACGATATTAATTTTGCCGTCAAAGCGCTCTCTACGTGGAATCGCGCCAGATGATCGCCGTAGCACGCAGCACTTCTTTTTTTTAAGGTGAGTTACACTTTTCGCCAATGTCAAATTACCGGTGCACTTTTTTTAAAGGATGATATAGACGCTTATACTGACTGTATCGTGCTATGGGTGGTTCTGCTGCGCAAGAGTAAATGTACGCGCACGGGAATGATGTATACGCACTTCGCAATTTCGATACAGCAGTCTGGGTCGATGAATCGCGTAACGTGCACCACCGTAAACCTATTATATATCGTGTTCTTGTACTGGTTAAGCACTAAATACTTGTCTTCCATATATACAGCGTACTTGACGGCTCTCTTATCCCAGGCTGAACCTTTGCCAAGTTTCATATAGGCCAGTTTGAAAGTGCTCCTTGTGTGTTTTGCGTAACGAAAACGCTTATGCGAACGCATTTTGTAACATGTACTTTTGTTTTCAATTCTCTTTCAGTTTTTCCCTGTCTCATAGGTTGGAGAATGCGCACCCATTGTGTCGCTGGGACAGACCACTCACCAGTATGCAGATGATAAAGATGGAAGTCGAGTGCAGGAAGAAAATCGTTACAAAACAAGGCCACTGCCTTTTGTCGAGGGCCATCAGTTCGAAATGAGATGTTGTAGATGGTTCTGACTGTGGGAGCATTACATTGGTGTCTGTCTGGGTTTCGTTTTTTGTCCTTTTTTTCTTTTTCTTTTTTAGTGAAACATGTGTTAGCAGATGGTGTTACAGGGGCAATATACTTTAATTATAATATTTTTTAGCTAAGCAATGCATTAGAAGTATAGGATGAATCTAGTTTACACGAATGAATGAATGAATGAATAAATGAATTATTTTATGTGTCCATAGGCAGCTGTAACTGCCTAATGTTGGCGCACAGCAGCAAAAATTAAGTAGCAGACTACTCATATAAGTAAATATGAGTGAAAAAGAGAAAAAACTGGTCTTTACACAGAATACACAATACTATAAAACACCTGCTATAAAAAAGAAACAAATAAATTACGCAAGGGTTGTCAAAAAAAAAAGAAAAATAAAGCGGGGGGGGGGGGGGACAACGTCGAAACCGAAGGGGTAGTTATGCAGGCACAACGATGCGAAGTTCGAAGCAAAACAAGTGCAGTGACTTGCGAAAAATGACAAGAGAGAGAGAGAGATGTTTATTCACAGAAAGGCAGAGAGGGATGCCAAGATGAACGAAGTGCTATACGGTCCTTGTGCTCTGTGCCCTAAAAACCCTGTATATCATTATGTCTAGTTTAATGCTGGCTTTAGAGGCCACAAGCATGGCAAAGGCTTCCCAGCGACTCTTCTATGATACGACTGAGGTGTTCAGCGTGAGAGAGGTGGCTTGATGGAGTTTAGGAAGTAGGAGATGGTCAGCGTCATTAAGTCGACAAAGAAGCTATGGTATACGACAATTATGCAGCAGTGCTACAACAATACATATAGCGAATTTGTTAGTACTTTTCTTCTTCTTGCCCCCGTTTTTTATGTTCCGTTTGGACACATAGAGGCAATTTAGAGGTAGCGCGGACGCGCATTCAAGTTGAGTAAAGATGTTGAAAAACTTAGCCGTACTACTGCTACCAAGATTAATAATAATAATAATAATAATAATAATAATAATAATAATAATAATAATAATAATAATAATAATAATAATAATAATAATAATAATAATAATAATTAATAATAATAATAACGATGATGATGCTTATGATGATGACTGTGCATGTCATTTCTTACAACTGAGTCAGTATATTCATGCCACCCGGTCCTTTTGTTGCCAATTGAACTACCATTTCAAAGGTAGTTCCTTCCCTCAAACGTATGAAACTAACCACTCCTTAATTTCCTTTCTTTCGTTGGAACCACGCTGCCTTATTTTAGAACACTCATTTTCCTTTTTAATAATTATTATTCTATTTACGTAGCTTTAAATACTACAAAATGGAACCTATCCATATTCCAGTAGCTCACTTTCATTTGCATATTGGCTTTCTTTTATAATGCATCCTCAACTATTACACATGCACCACTGGTACCATTGATGCAAAAAAATACCTCCAGGTGGATGTGCTTCGCCTTCACCCTTCTTCCACCAGTACAGGGACACACATAATAAAAAAATCAAGAAAATAACGTTGTCAGCATATCTTTTTTTCACAGCGCCATTCAACTCGTCTTACGGTCCGCGAAACGATAAAGGAAGGCGATGCAATAAAAAATAAAAGGGCCGTTAGAGCTATGACCACCGACCGGTAAGATCGCGAGAGGCTTAATAGTTATCGCGACGGGGGTGCGAGGTACTCTGCACCGTGCGGTGCACAAGTACATAGAGACGACGAGCGGCGGCGAATCACCGAGACGTGCCCGGAAAGCGAAAGAGACAGGCCGAGCCATCGGAGCGCGGGCCACCAAAACGGTGGTGTGCAATGCTAATGAGCGCTCCACGCTGGGAGGTTGCTGCTCTCACTCTTCCGAGAACTCGGGCCCCTGGCGCGCCGCCGCTCCGGATCCCGCACAGTGTAAGAAGACCTTCCAACATCGTGGCCGCATCACGTTCTTAGCTTTTTCGCTGCAATACCTTACGTGCAGTGATGTCGCGTGACTTTAGTTGCGCGCTATAAAGAAACGGCGCAGCTGCGCTCTTGAACTGTTAAAAGTTACGCACCCCCCCCCCCCCCCACACTTTCTTTTCTTTATTCTTTTTTGCTAATGTGACATCAACACACTACACGTAATTTTAAAAGCATCGGTTAACTTAGCCGGACGGGGTTCTGTTACTCTCTCTTTTCTCTCTCTCTCTCTCATTCCCCCCCGTTATGCGAATCGTTTGTGTGAGAATCGCAGCGTGGCATATTTGGTGCCGCAACAGAGTTTAAAGTGCGATCATTAAACATGCTTCACTGAATTGTGTTATTAATTATAAAGACTCGTGTAAACACGACCAGAGAAAGACAGACATGCAGCTAGCATTTGTTGCCTGAGATGAGCGTCAAGAGCACTTGCCTGAAGACAGTGAGAGAGAGAAAGAAACACAAGCGAAGAGGAAGGCAGATTGCATGAAACCATATAAAGAGTACGAATACTGTACCCTGGTTTAGGAAGGCTTTTTTTTTTCTTTTATATTTTTTGTACAGCTTTTGCGCGCACCGCATCTACTTCGAAGAATGCCATTTTGCAAGAAATTAAATGTAGCAAAAAAAAAAATTTAGAAATACTGCAAAAAAAAAAAAAAACACCAAGCGTGAAATCCACTTATATGTAAACCGTCAGCTCTTATACGTACATCCGATACGAGGGCTCAATTTGATGGTGGCCTCAATATGATTGATACATATTGCTCATACAACGACGTCAGTGAACGGAAAGTGCGGCGGGGATGATCGTTAGTGGCGCTATGTCCGATCGCATTCCTTGTTAGTTGGGCACCCACTAAGATTCTAAACTGGCGCAATTAAGGAAGCGCTCATCGCATGAATAACAAAGGCAAGCGAGGATTTTGTGCACATCTATATACTTAGCTACAGTAGGGATCGGTATAGTCACGATGAGTGAACACTAAAGTTTGTATAGCATTTGAGTGCCTATAAAAAAAAAGAAAAACGTATATAGGAGTTCTTTTCTACTGCTTTTCAAGTGCATACATGCATGACGTGCTACACAGACACAGCAGAGCGTGACAGAGAGGGGCCATGGCCCCAAACAGTGTATAGCGCAGGATTTTACGGAATGATATCTCTTGCGCAATATTGTAGAATTTAACCTTAATTTACAGCGTTTCACGTACTCGGACAGTTGTCTTCGATATCGCTGTTAACGGAAGATAAATCCCTTCTGCTAATCTTGCTATTGGAGGCATCTCTCTCTCGTCCTCTCGCTCTCCCGCTGTGTGTTTGTGTGTGTGTTTGTGTGTGTGCGTGTGTGCGCGCAAAAGAATTCAATCGACACCTTCGTTTTATGACAGCTTACGTAGAATTTGTCTTCATACACAGGCTCTTGTATCGCGCATAAGATGCTGAAATCTAACCTCGTAAATTTACGACCGAGATCTTATTTCTTGAGAAATGAGTATTGTTTAACATTTTTTTTACACAGCGAGAACTGGTACGAATATTTGTTTTTTTTTTTTTGGTTAAATCAATCGTGAGTAAGTTACGGATTCACACCATACAGCTTCCTCAGAGTTGCAGCAAGTGCAGAAAACAAGCGAACAGCAGGAATAGCCGCGAGAACGTCGACATCGTTAGCCCACAATACATACGCATAGTCTCGATCTTTTCTCTTGTCGTGTCTCCTTTCTATTGTCTTTCATTCCCCTCACCCCACTTCCCCTGCACAGGGTAGCCAGCCGGTCTCAGCACTGGCTAACCTCCCTGTCTTTCCTCCCTCCTTTCTCCTCTCCTCCTCTCCTCGATCAGCAAGAAAATCGGCCACATGAAAACGGAGCCAGCTATGGAACCAACGAATGAAAAAAAAAAATGAAAAACTTATGTCCTGGCATGTAGACCACTCTGTGCGTAAAAAAAAAAAAGAAAAGAAACGAAACAGGGGGGTGGGGAAGCGGGGCAGAACAAGACGTGTTCAAGGCGACATACAAAAATTCTATCAATAAGGACATCAGTAAGCACAGACGTCTTGTAGCAATTCAAATAGGAGTACAGCACGAACTCTTTGAAGCGGGATCTGGTGCCGAATAATTTTGCGAGCTCTTTGTTGATAAGAACTTATCGTCGTCTTATCGTCGTTGGCACTGCCATCAAAGAATAATGAAGGAAAAGGTTATATATCATGATCGACCGGCCCCAGTACTTAATATTGATTGATTTGATTGATTTGTGGGGTTTAACGTCCCAAAACCAGCTCTGATTATGAGAGACGCCGTAGTGGAGGTCTCCGGAAATTTTGACCACCTGGGGTTCTTTAACGTGCACTGACATCGCACAGCACACGGGCCTCAACATTTCGCCTCCATCGAAATGCAGCCGCCGCGGCCGGGATTCGATCCCGCGACCCTCGGATCTGCAGCCGAGTACCTTAGCCACTAGACCACCGTGGCGGGGCACTTAATATTCGCTTTAGCGTGCGAGCTGCTTTGTGAATACGAGTCCAGGTGTCCTCTGCACAAAGACTAATATCGAAAGAAGAATACCAGCGATGCGCAGGACATCTCGCGTGCCGAGCGAAATGAGATTGGAGTGCAACTGCGTTAAATCTAGTTATCGTGACAGAAATTCGGAGGAATGGGGACTGAGAATGGGAAGGAGTGGGGACCGAGTCAAATTGAACTATAAACAACCGTAAGCAATTTTATGACCTGTATCCACACAATGTTCTTATGCCAGAATTATTTCCGTTTGTAAGAACAAATGTTAGCCAATCATGACGCTGATAGCACTAGCAAAGGTTGGGAACCATGACGAAGAGCACCGACGAACGAACTATTTTGCTATATGGCCTCTGAAGCATATTTAGGCTAAAACACGCCACTTTCGAGTGTCGGCCGATCTGGCCTCCGAAATACATGTACAGGAACCACAGATTGGAAGGGCAGGACTAGACAAAAACAATAAATGGCTTTATTCTAAGACAGCTGTCGCACTCTTAGTCCGTGATATCTCGCGCAGACCAAAGAAAGGTTGCTGGTAAATTGGAGTAGGCGGTGTGTTCAGTGCAAGAGACAAGCTCTCATCGCTGTGTTGCCAAGTCATCAAAGAAGGTATTATTTATTTATTTATTTATTTATTTATTTATTTATTTATTTATTTATTTATTTATTTATTGAAAATACCTCAAGGACCCTGTACACAGGGTTTTACATGAGGGGTTGGATAAACAAACAAGTTAGTTCATATTTACAAAGTTTGACTCGACGGAATTCTTGAAATGAGTATGATTGACGTGAAGGACGATGTCCGAGGGAAGATTGTTCCAGTCGATGGCGGTCTTGACAAAAAATGATTGCAGATGCGTGGCGGTGCGGGCACGGGGAGGGTACACCGCTTTAACATGGCTGGTGCGTTGAGAGATGCGATGAGCTGGGTTGATGGGAGAACAGTTACGCAGAACATGAAAAAACTTATGATAGAGTGAAAGCCTTGCGATTTTGCGGCGCATCTGAAGACCTTCTTTTTTCTTTAGGTTAGTTACACTAGTAGTGTAAGAATAATCAGAATAAATAAATCTAACGGCGTGGTTTTGTATTGATTCTATTAGTTCGGTTAGAAAGCGTTCAGGGGGATCCCAGATGGAACAAGCATACTCTAATTTGGGTCGGATTAGTGTTTTATAAGCTAGTAATTTCACCAGAGGAGATGCATGCCTTAGATTTCGCTTAAGATAGCCTAAAGTTCGGTTAGCGGCATTAGTAATATTGGTTGTGTGAGTGGTCCAAGTGAGGTCGTCACAGAGAGTAATACCTAGGTACTTCGCATTAGGTTCAGAGGAGATGAGGCTGCCGTTAAGGGAATATTTGAACGCCGGGTAGTCGTGCCGTCTATTAAATGAAACCAAGGATGTTTTGTTAGTATTCACCAGCATTAACCAATCACTGCACCATTTATCTAATTTTAGTAAGTCGCTTTGGAGCGCTAGGTTATCGGTGACGTTATTGATAGGGCGATAAATGACGCAGTCGTCAGCGAACAGGCGTATTTTTGATGAAATATTACTGGGCAGGTCGTTGATATAAATGAGGAAAAGGAGTGGACCCAATACAGTGCCTTGTGGCACTCCGGATAAGACAGGAGATGAAGTCGATGATGAATGATTGGCATGCACGAATTGCTGTCGGTTAGTGAGGAAGTCCTTAATCCAATCGTAAACAAGGGGATGTAGGTTAAGTCGCGAAAGTTTTAATAGCAAGCGTTTATGTGGCACTTTGTCGAAAGCTTTTTCGAAATCGATGAAAAGGGCGTCTACGGGTATGGTTTGATCAAGGCTAACATGAATATCGTGGAGAAATAGTGCAAGTTGGGTTTCGCACGAAAAAAGTTTTTGAAAGCCATGTTGACATGGATTAAAAAAGTTCACAGAATTGAGGAAATTGACGGTATGAGAATAAATGACATGTTCCATGATTTTAGAGCAGACACTGGTTAGAGAGATCGGGCGGTAGCTAGAGGGGCCTTTCTTAGGGACTGGAACAATCTTACCCAACTTCCATTCATGAGGCAGGGTGCTGCATGACAATGACTGTTGAAAAATATGAGACAAAATAACACTGGTTATGCACTTGGTATTTTTTAACACATTGGAGTTGATACCATCGGGTCCAGCAGATGAAGTTATCTTTAGTGAGTCAATTATTATGACTGTCACCAAACCCGTGCTATGATGTACGGGGCGCGATCGCCGGAAATAATTCCAAGAACCAACGTCTTGGTTCCCCGAAAAAGATCCCACGAAAGCTTGGACAATAAGATTTTTGGTCCCCTTTAGCACACTAGCAAAACGCCAGCAGTGGTTCAGAGACCGAGTCAGAGCCAAGGGTGGTCAAACAAAACAAATATATTTTCATCAAATAGGCAGGCACACAAACGTACACAACACGGCTTTCACAACTCAAAACACAGATGGGTCGCAAAGTTATACAAGGCCAACCAACACGAACAAGTTCATGCACTGCAACAATGAACAAAACACAAAGAGTCCTATTCACCAAGACACTCGGCGTCTTCTTGCAGGTGGCCTGTCAGCTGGCTCGGCGTCTGAGTCACGCAGACTTCTTGCTTCTTCTTTTTACTTGCAGCTCTTCTCTCTCTTCGTCTCTTCTTCGCCCCTCCTGCGCGGCCCGTGTCCGACCGCTTATATAGTCCTGGGAAAGGGTACTAGAAGGTTCCGTAGGGCCACGTGACCTAGAGCACACATACAATTGGGAACCTTCTCGCCCACTCTCGAACCTTCTTGGTTGGGGCGGCGCCTCTCTCTCTCTCTCACTGCGCGGGGAGCGTCGGCGTGTGCTCTCCGCTTCCCTTCTCTCCTTACGTCTGTCCCGCGCGCGCGCTCGCCGCGATAAGAAAGCTTCTACAACATTCTGGCATTTTGTGGGCGCAGCGTGACTTTTGAGCGCCTCTTCCGAGCGCCGTTTTTCTTGCTGTTGTTTCGGCCTTTCGGCGCCGGGTTTTACTTCAAAATAGGCACTATTTTGTGACAATGACAATACCTTCAGGTGAAAATGTGATCTCGGGCATAATGGGGTGATTCAGGAATGGAAATTGAGGAAGGTGATTATGAACTTCTTTGGTAAAAACGGTGCAAAACATAGAATTTAGAGTGTCCGCGACCGCGATATTGGGAACAGCATTACCAGTGTCGTCTTCGAGATACACAGATGATTTACGCTGTTTCGGATTGATAATTTTCCAAAATTGTTTTGGGTTAGTAAGCAAGAATTGAGGCGTCTCTCATAATCAGAGCTGGTTTTGGGACGTTAAACCCCACAAATCAAGCAAGAATTGAGGCAGTGTGAAATTGAAAAACGAGCGTTTGGTCTGGGCTAGGGTAGCGTCGTATAGCTTAGCTGTAGTGCGATATTTTGCCCACGCGCGCGAGTCGTCAGAAGTTTTTGCTTGCTTGAAATGCCTATTTTTTTTTATTCTTTAGCCTCTTTAGCTTACGGTTAAACCAGGGTGACATTGCACGCTCTTTAACGGAAATTGTAGGAATGTACTTTTTGATAAGCCTGTGCATTTCTGTTTTAAAAAGGGACCAATTCGTTTCAACGGAACGTGACGAGAAGTGAATTGATAAAGATTGCCAGAATTCATTTAGCTCCCTGTTCATACTTTTATAATCACCTTTTTCATAAAGAGTTAGCATTTTTTTTAGCCTTTGGGGGACGATTTAGTTTGCACTGGAATGATCCGTGTATGACTGCATGGTCACTTATTCCATCAAGGTAAGTTAGAGGAGGTATATTTTCAGGATGTGATGTAAGTATCAGATCAAGAATGTTCGACGAATCAGCGCTCTGTCGAGTGATGGAAGTAACAACTTGAGATAAGCTAAATGTTAGGCACGTGTTTACAAAATCACTCTCATTGTTGTTTTATTGTCGTCAACGAGAGATCGGACCAAGTAATTGCAGGGAAGTTAAAATCACCAAAAACTAAAATGCTAGCGTGACTGTAAGCAGACGTCACATGATGAAGATAGTCATGGAAGCGTTCAACAAATGACACATCTGAGTCGGGCGGACGATAGCAGGCACATATTACGATAGGCGGATAGACGGCCTTGCAGATGACAGAAATTATTTCAAGGGTTGAGGGAACTGAAATAGGAATGCAATTTAGGTCACGGTGAGCGGCGATGAGAACGCCTCCCCCTCATTTATTTTCTCGATCTCGCCTATATATGTCGAAGTGAGGGAGAGAAGGCAGAACTTCAGAATCGTCGATGAACGGGTGAAGCCATGTTTCAGTTAGTACCAAGAGATGGGAATTGGATGATTCTAGCACGCTGCACAATTTTTCTCGTTTGGGTAATACACTCCTAATGTTAGTAAATACAAAAGATAGGGCGTTGTCTACACAGAAACTGGCTGGCTCTTTCAATTGCTATGATTCCTTTCGAATAACTTGTTTTCTAGCATGGTCGAATACATACGTACCTTTACCTGCAGTCAACCTATTATGCCGCAGCTTTGATTCAAAAGGCTGCAACTTTTTGAATTCCGTCAGGTGTTTGCGGGCTAGACGCGTGTTAGCAGAGAAATCCTCTCTAACATTAATCCCAGAAGTTTTGCATTTTTTACTAGCTTGAAGAATTCTGTCTTTGTCTTTAAAATTAGCCATTTTAACAAGAATGGGTCTATTTTTGTTTGTAGTAAATGATCCAAGTCTGTGTGCGCGCTCAATTTCTTTGGGGAGGATTGGTTCTTTAAAGTATTTTGAACAAATATCGATTACTTTTTTCTCAGATTCATCCCAGCTTTCCCCCTTTACATCTTCTAGTCCAAAGAATACTAAATTACAACGACGTGCACGATCTTCCGCATCATCTAAACGGGTCATGAGAGTTGCAATCTTGTCCGAGTTGCCCTCTGCGAGCGCTTGCGCTTTCTCCACCTGACTCTTGATTGTACCAAGCGAGCTACAGTCTTCCTCTATTTTGGCAAGTCTTTGTTGAATTTCATTTAATGTGCTGTCGTTTTTCGCCTGTTTAGTTCGAATCAATTTTACTTCTGAAACAAAGCTGTGAAAAATAGTGCAATGCGCTTTGTTTACTGCGCATACGCCGCTGTATGCGCACTACGTTCACGTGCAGGCGTTCTTGCATTGGCCATACAGGCCGGTTTGTCAATGACCGGCTCAGAAGCGCGCTCGCTGAAATGATATACACAGTCATCTCCTGCGCTGCAAAGAATGCCGTTGTCAGCCTATCCTTGAAAAGCGCACTGACTTACAAAAATACAAAAAAGCACGTGAGCTCTGCGGAGCCTATCATAATCAACCACACGCAAACTCCCGTTTTAGTGTTCCTTCTGTTTCTGTATGCAGCTGTGCAAAATAGCTATTTGTTAAAACGTGAGAGCCTGCTGCAATGAGGCATGTGATGTGATGATTCCTGCGCCGGTTCTATCTCCGGGCAAATATCATGTTTTTCTTGGTCTTCCGGGTTGATCTAGTGCTTCCAATATATGTGATTCTCTCGCAGAAACTTGTGGTTATTATTTCAGATTCGTGTCTGTCGTGTTTTTTCCCGCCACGTCTCAAGCTCTGCTTGCTCCCTTCATAAGGCCACTAAGCTCACATTTTTCAGAACACCCCAAGTCAAGCACAATTTCTACAAGTACACCGTAGCGCGATGGTTAACGCACACGACTCACGAGTTTCTGTCCCAGTGATGGCGACAGGCAAAGTTTTATTCTTATCTGGCTTACAGCGACGGTGAAGCGAAGTGTGAACCTGTGGGGTTGCCTGATGTACATGTCACTGTAAAGGCGCCGATGGCGCAACGCAAGGAGCAAACGGATCTAGAGAGTTCCGGAGTTCTTTTTGTTTCGTTCTTTTTTGTCAGTGTCGCAGTGAACACATCCATCACACAACCAATAAAACACATCGTCTTAGCCTAAATTTAGAACAGACCTCTTCAAGGAAAACTCTCAAAAGATCCCCTTTTTAAGCGAGTAAAACAGAAGCGCAAGTTCTCCTTTCATTTTCCGCATGTCCGGCTCGAAGTCACACTTCACAGGCAAATGCGCGTGTATTGCGGGTAAGCGACCGAGCAGCAGTTCCCGGAATGCGTTGACGGCGCCACCCTTGATAGCGGCCGAGACCAGCAGGTGCCGTGAGCGCAATCAATTTGTTCGCCGACGCGTGGCTTGTGCCTGATCGTCGCGGCCAAGGAGGCAACATTCATTACGAGCCGTTTTGCTGCTGCCGGCAATTGGGCAGGAGCAGTGCGCGCCTAATGGCCGCGCGGATGAAGGACGCGTCGCCGCCGCGGCCGGCTTATCGGGCGCGCAGTGAACCTGGCGAGAGCGCTTCCCGCAGCGAGCTAATTACTGCGGCTCGATTCCCGCGCGTTTCCTCGGCGGCGGCCGCGCGCGCGGGCGTGGGGGGGCTCGCTTTATCGACGGAATACAGGGAGCAGCAAATCCCGACCAAGCACTTTGTCGCTTCCTAACTGGCGCCGGCGTGCGTGCGTGCGGCCAGTTCTCCATTATCCACCATCATTGCAGGAAGAGGGAGGGGGAGGAGGGAGAAAGAAGGGGACGGCGCATGCGCGACCCGCCCCGCGCGTGCCGCCGTCCGCCGCCGCAGCCAGAGAGAGCCGCAGCGCGCGGGCCGCAGGCGGCACAGCAGCATGGAGAGCGGTGCGGCGGCCTCCTCCTACCCGCTGCACAGCTGGCACCCGCACGTGTACGCCCAGCCGCCCAAGAGCCCCACGCCGCACTCGATCGCGCACATCCTGGGAATACGCGACGACACCCGGAACAGCGACCAGCCGCTCAACTTGTCGTGTCCGGGTCGCACGACTCAGCCGTCGTCGCCCGGCCTGGCCGCCTCGCCGAGGGCCTCATCGGCACACGACGCCAAGACGGCCCCGTCGCCGCTGCCCGCACTCGGGACGCCCAGTCTGCCGCACGCCGATGCCCAGCTGGCGCTGCCCAAAGGTGAGCCCATCGTGACGCCGGGTCTCGAGAGACGCGCGCAGCACGCAGCCGAGGCACACAGCCCGGCTGCCTGCCGGGCCGCTCCAACACGTGCTCGCGCGCGCGCGCCCACAACAGGTGCCCGGCGGCCCGCCCACCGCGCGCGCTCGCGTTTGGTGGCCGCGCGCCCCTCGCCTGTCCACCACAACTCCTCCCCGTTGGCACTGCGAGTAGTACAACGCGGCTTCCATCCCCCGAAAACGTCATCGGCGTGCGAAGGAAGCACCTGAAACACCTCTTCGCCGCCTCATTCCATTGGCTTTATGTCATGTGTGGCACAACCTCGCACTGACGCCATGTCATAAGGCCAAAACCACTGTCATCCCTGACTTCCAAGTTTCCTACCATTCACGAGACTTTCTTGCTGACCAAAAGCAATGAATAATTGTTGTTGAAGGAAATTTAATGCTTTATTTAGTCGTTGTGGTTTTTGATATCCATGTTTTATAGTTCGGAAAATGGAACTGTGTTTCTAGTTATCATCATCAGCAGTCTTAAAGAAAAACTAGAAGACCTTTAGCATCATTGATCAAAGCATAGTTCGTAGCACGATAGCCGAAGCATGCTTTTGGACTTGGACAGCTGGTGGAAGTTGCTTTCTGATGTTAACTTCATTTCCCCGAAGCCTTGTATTGAATGACAATATTGAAGTCACAGAGAACGTGCATCTTGCAACGCAAGCTTACCCACTCTCGTGCATTACCTTACCAATCAGCTTTGCCTCGAGGGACATCAACGTCTCATATTTTATCGGTATTTAAGTTTTCCTGATATTTACTTTCATCAGAGACATGAAGCCACCGGCATCCTAAAATTAAAATCACGTTTAAATTCTCAGAACTGTATGTCAAGCGCGAACGACACTAACGGCTGGTGCTGAACGAGTTGGCGCCTTTGTTATTCATGGTAAACTAGGCAAACCTGACGGAATCGACAAATTCTAAGCTTACAACTCATCTTTACTTCTAAGCGGAGTACATTATTGAAAGAAGTTCGATGTATTGCGCAAGCCGGACATAATAATGATAAAAAAGAGAGGGAGAGGACGGATTCGTAGTGAAGTCGTAAACATTTTGTCAGCAGTGAAATAGGTGGTTGGCGTTACTTTAAAGGAATGCGAGTGCTAGCCACAAACACGTGCCGGCGCTCTAAGTCAGCACGATGGCTCTGTGATCATGACTCCGGAGCTCTTGTGCGAAGGAGGACTGTGTATTAACTGCATGCTAAACCTCCTGTCTTCGTAGCTCGTTATTTCTTGCACCGATCCGAACTTTTCTCGGCTGCATTGTTTCGCATCGATTCTATTACGAGTTGTGCTCAGGCTTAATATAAGACAAGATATAATAATAACTTACATGTCCCACGCTTCCCCTTGTCCCTTTGTTTATTTGTCTTGGTCGCGCTGATCCACTACGAAAATCCTACAAAGCCGCAGCCAGTATTTTACTTCGAGGGGATTCGGAGTGTCCGACTTCCTTTATACATATGTTCATGTGTGTTTGCACGTGTAAGTATACGCGCACATTTGAAGAATGGCCAACAAGTGAATGAACTCCACGAGCCCCCCTCCCCCTTCCCTCTCTCTCTCTCTCTCTCTCTGGTTATGCCTGCGATAGCCTACATACAAATGGCTTCATGCGCCCGGACTGACGTTCAGTGAGTGGAAAAATGAAATATCACAGATTTCATTCACCGAATTTGCATCGAAATTTAAAAGAAAAGAATAGTTAGCTGCAGGTTTATTGGGCTAACTTATGCCTAGAAAAAAAAAAAAAAAACTTCACTGTGCAAAAATAGCGGCGATCCCGGTCGCCGGAAAAGCTCATCATGGAGATCAAACGCGTCGGCTATTTATGCATGAGAAATGAGCTCAATGAGACATGACTATACATTAGTATGATGGTCGCATGCGTTCTATATCGTACTCCACTATTCACGTCGTGTATTCAGTCTCATCAGAACAATGGGAAACATGCTAATATATTTGTCACCGATCCCGAGCTATGAGACACGGGAGGCAATCGCCGGGAAAAATTCCAAGAACCGACGTATCAATTCCCCGAAAATGACCTAACGAAAGCTTGGACAATTAAGTTTTAGGTCCTTTTGTTGCACTAGCGAAACGCCAGCAGCGGTTAAAACACCGAGTCAGAGCCAAGGGTGGTCAAAACAAAACAAATATATTCTCATTCAACAGACAATTCACAAACGTTCACAAACGCGGCTCTTCAAAATACAAACATAGATGGGCTACAACATAGCACGGAACCAATTAACACCAGATGTACAAGCCCATGCAATACAACAGGGAAGGAAATACGAAAAGAGTCCTATTCACCAGAGTCACTCGAAGTGTCTTGTCAACATGGAGCTTTCAGGCCGATCTCGTTCGGTTGGTCAGTGGAGCAGCATCGTTCAACTTCTTTCTTCTCTCACTCTGTCACAGACGACTAAGACTGCTGCTGACAGCCGGTGGTTGGCTCTTTATAGCGTTTTGGCCGGCATTCGAGACGTTTCGGTGCGCGTCACGTCATCTCAGCACGCGCTGGTACCTTCGTCCACTTCGTCGCGTCGGTGGCACCTCCCTCTCCTTCACAAGTCGCGGCTAGCGTCGGCGCGTACTCTCCGCTTCCTCCTTCTCGCCTCGTCTGTCTCGCGCGCTCATCAGCTGTGTTGCATTGACTCAGTGCCGCATTCCACACTCTTTGAGAACATACTATAGAACCGCGCCGTGGACGTTTCGGTCAGCCGTTGCGCGACCTCGGGCGCGTTGAGGCGTTGAGGTTCTTGCTGCGCGCGCCGTTTTTACTTTGTTGGGTTGTTTTTCGGCGCGTCGTCTCTCACTCGATGCTGGGTTCTTCAACAAAGTGGGCAGTATTTTGCGACTATATTACGAAACTGGCAGGCGCGCCTTGCGCCGAGCAGTACAACCATTTTAGTACGTGATATCCGGTCCTAGTGAAAATAAATCTTTCTTCAATAACCATCATCATCTCTTGCCGACCCGGTAGGTCTCCTCGGCTAAAGCAATCGAGTCACATAACTAACCAGCTTGTTTCCATTCCACGATGTGTGCACGGGAATGGTGATGTTATGCTCATCGAATCTTGATTGCAAGAAGGATTTTCAACTTGACAGCGGATAGTCCATACAGGGCTGACATTCCGATAGCACTTGCGTAGCAAAGAGAGAGAGAGAGAGAGAGAGAGAGAGAAATCACTATGTAATGTTGATTGTGAGCACATACCATCGTCATCTTTTCCCAGCTTAAGCGCTGTGTGATACACTGAGAAGCCCAACAACAGGTCATCGGTCGGACACAGACGTGTACACACGGCAGGTCGCAATCCATCGCAATCAAGAACGCAATCAGTCAACACATGTGATGGGAATCGGCCCTACAATTGTTTGAAGACACTCTATATCCAGCCTCCAAGAACGCTGAATCCAGATTGGCTGTCTTCGTCGTAATAATAGCTGTGGGGTAAACGTTCAGGGCAAGGAAATGCCTTCCTCTGTCCGTCTTTTCGTATACCCTGCGGTGATATAGGCTGCTCGTATATTAGAACAAACAGCACTCCCGCCTCTCCATTCCGTTTTTATGGATTATGTAGCTTTTTGTTTTGAAGTGGCATAGTATCAGTCAAAACGATATTGATGACTGTGAATGACTGAACCTGCGTAATTGTTTCATCCTGCCATATTAAACGCTAAAGTGTGCATTTCATTGCGCATTGTCTTGGCACCTTTGGGTGCGTTTTTGATAAAGTTTCGTTTTTACACGCATTTGTGTACGATTTCCAGTATCCGATTTCTGCAGTGAGTGAACGGCCTTTCTCGAGATACGCGAAATACGGCGAAAATTTCCGGAAGCTATACATCGGGCAAACCTAAGTGCCGAGTACGCCCCTATATATCGTTTCGCAATCACTTCACTCTCAATAAATGCTAAATTACTTTAGAAATGGGCCGTACAGCACAAGGAACTATTACAGCACACGGTATATGTGTCACCTCAATCATATAAAAAAAAAGAAGAGAACGGAGCGTCTATGAGCAGCTTTAAAGATGGAGTCGCAATTTTATTTTTCCGCCTCAGCTAATAAAGATGTTAATAGCTAAGTCAAAATCGCGATTGTCCTCTTTGACTTTTCTTGTCTTAACATTCCAGACAAAGAATACGTCACTTTCTCATTCGCATCGCTTCGAAACGTAGCTTGGTTGCGGAAGTTCACATCGATTTCTCTGTAGTGTTTACGTGTCGCCGCTCTTCCGCTTTGTAACTATGTGCGCCTTTCCGTTGCGTCAACAGAATATGACTCCTCTTAGGGCCTCGATTACTTCCGGCTCCAGACGCGGTTCCGGTTACTGGATAGCAACACAGTCTGCCTCATCTATTTATGGCCCACGGGTTTCGCTCATGCTACGCGAGAGCTCATTACATTGCGTATCCCTTACCGGCATGCGCCAGCTGCACATGAGGTCCAACACTTTTGTTCCTGGAATGGAATATACATTTATATTCCCGTAAAGAGGTCTGTATTCTGTAGGTCTTATACAAGTGCTAGCACTGCTGGAGGTTTGACGCGTGAAACGACGAAAGATGGGTTCGGTGGCCGTCGACATTGTCACTGTTCGCCTTGTATGCAGCGACCGAGGAAATTGTCGACCGCATTGCATAACATGGATTTGTTGTTAAGAGGAGACTCGGCTGCCTATTTTTACGTGAAAACAAGAATACGTCTTACGAGAGCACTACATGATAGGTATGTGTTCCTCCCTCACACGCACAAACATATCTCCCTTCAATGTGTAGATATTTACTAAAAGGCCCGTTAAGTGTACTGACAGTAGAGTGGCTTCATGGACAAGTTGGTACATGGTAATAGTACTGAGAGATTCCCAGAAAAAGGTACGAATCGAAGAAAACCAAGGGAGGACTAGACAACAGAGTCTGTTGCCCAACTCTTCATTTGGTTTCTTCTGCTTTTCCCCTTTGCCGGCGTCCCCTTAGTGAAGGAACGCACGTTTGCATACTCTACCGCCGTGCTTGGCGATCGGCCTCGACCGATGATGTTTGCTATATGCAGAGTGTTCAGCAGATACTTTTGAAGGAACTTCACGCATATTCAGACGTGCGTAGCTGACTTTGATGCCGAATCAAGGGCTGCTGTATTTCCTTCACAACTATCAATTTACTAAGAGCAAAAATGAAAACAGCATTTAACGCGTCAAAACAGAACGCGGCTCGCCTTTGTTTGCACCACATGCTGTATAGCTCAGAACTTACAGCCTCCAGTTCCTATACAGTGGCAAGTATCTCACCGCAATTTTTTCGGTTCTTCCTGTTTTTTCGACATATGCTGGAAAAATATCCGTCGTATAAACTCTTTCCACCATATGTTGCATGATACGGTACCTTGTTTAAATTTCCGTAGCTCTCTCGTCTTTTTTTTTTTCCCCCATTCCCCAGCGTGGGGTAGCCGACCCGACGCTTTTCTGTTAACCTTCCTGTCTTTTGCTTTTCCGTTGTTTCCTCCTTAATTACCTGGGCTTCGCTAGAGTGGTTGTAACTCGCGGACCAAACTTTCACTTTTCTTTTCTGGCTCTAGATTATAAGTGAAGAGCCTCAGCAAGAAAGCAATCATTTCTGTTTTGCATTTAACGAAAAAACGAAATTCACAAGCGATAACTTAATCTTAGCGTGGACGCCACGATTTACCACTTCCCCAGTTAAGCATGTGTGGCATACTGAGCCCAAGTGTGGTCTCTCGATATTGACTTTGCGGCATCACGATTGAATATTAACTACGCAAGCACGCTCTTGCCGATCGAGGCGTATTTCTACGGACGCTAAGAGAGAAATAAACTTTATTCAAGGATCAGGCTTTGCGAGCCTAAATATAGAGTGGTTCCTTAGTCCAGGTAGCCATGGCTCGCTGCAGCTGCTCAAGCCCTGTCCATCAACCACAGTTGGTTTCCAAGCCCTTGCGTCAAGAGCAGGACTTCCCACTGATGATGATGATGATGATCCTTCATATGTGGTGCATACCCACATCAGGGTATTGGCCAAAATCTCGTGTGACCAACTTTTAGTTGGTATTTTGCGAATGCCGCAACATGATGAATAAAGAAAATACATTAGAGGAAAACAGAGAAACAATAAAAAAAAAGGAAAGCTACATAGACTGATGTTCTATATCTTCCTCTTCGTCTGGAGCAGCTTCTTTCAGCCTGGTAGCGCCTGTTTGCGGTGATGTCGATGGTACGTGCGATTTATTTTTTCCCCCAACACCATATAGCGTTGAGTGTGTCTGGTGGGCAGAAATTGCAGTATACCGCCCGCATGGACCGCTGCTGCATGCTATGCGTCCGGGAACGTGCGGAAGCTAAGGAATGAACAAAAGTGACATCGAGGTCCTCTGGTGTCTTTCGCAGTTTGTATGCGACTTTCGTGACCTTAAAATTTATCATTATGGTCACTATTTATTGAAATTCAGTATTCTTTCAAACAACCATCCCTGCGCGCGGAAGCCGTTCGGCGGATATCCGATTTGTCTTCTTAAAAAAAAAAAATGAAAAAGGGACACCAAATTGAAAAACTTTCTTTTTTTTTTCTATTAGTAAATGACCCTCTCATAGCATCAAAAAAGCCACCCTTGCCGTGAGCAGACGCTTGGTAGGTGACAAAACGTTCAAAAAAGGAAATGTAGTAGCGAGGTCACTTTGAAGTTCCTGCACCAACTCGCTGTGACGTCACACATTTTGACGGGGTGTACTGTGACCTACAAAGTGTTCACTTGGTAAACATGAAACAAATTGATCTTCAAGGAGGGCGGCACACTTGACGTACCAAGTTTCGGGAAACATATACCGGGTGTTTCAGAAAATGTGCCCCAAAAATTTTATAAACACAGAAGAGCATGTATTTGCGCACTTTTTGGGGAAGTGCTTTGTTCATGGTGGCACGCACTGCAGAATGAGTCGTAGCGATATCTTAAACAGTAATTAACCAAGTTGCACTAACTAAATTTTAAACCAAACCAGTTAGACGCTCATGCATAATTGAAGAATGAAAGTTACTTTCGCATGGAATCGATATCAGTTGCAATATTTGCAAAATCGCGAGGCTGGCGATTTCTACAGGCCAATGAAATCCGCCTTAGTAACTACGCAGGAAACCAAAACTGAGTGGTCTAAGAGCGAAGCCCAACTGAGTCCTCACCAAACTGTGTCCAACCGGCTACTACCGAAGGAAGCGGCAACTGCGCGTTTACATTCAGTTTCCGTTTCCTTTATCCAATTAGCCGCACTTCATCGATCTGTAGAAAGTGTCAGCGTCGCCTTTCTTTGCAAATATTACAACGGATAAATGGATTTCCTGTATAAATAACTTCAATTGATCAATTGGATTTGAGCACATAGCGGTTTTAGTTTAAAAATTAATTAGTCTAATTCTGTTGATTACTCGGCAAACGTTAGCTCCTACACATTTTCCAGTGCCTGCGATCATGGACAAAGCACTTACACAAAAACTGCACGAACATTTGCTTTTCTGTGTTTATAAAATTTTTGGGCATGTTTCCTGAAACACCCTGTATATTGAGCCAAAGTGTCCGGAACATGAAACACGTGCGGATATTTCGGCGCAAAGGAAACTTTGAGCTTTGTTTCGGCTTCCAATAATAATCTATGAGACTGTAATTATTAGAGTTTTTGAAGAATTATTTATTGGTATAAGCTGATTCGTTGTTTCACTTCAGCGTCCTTTAAAGCGGCGGCCATTATAATGTAAATAGAAGAAAAAAAGGACAAGGTGTCTAGAAGGAAACGAAGCAGGAAACGGACTTTTGTCTCCTTTCGTTCATAAAAATTTCACGACCGCAACGAGGACGCGGCGTTATTCCATTACGACTGCGCATAAGCAAAGTGCGCTGATCTCTGTCGTTTGGCTATCAGAGCATCGTTATTAGGTGAGGAGAAAGCAGCTGCACAAGCAAATCCTTATGAATGCGTAAAGACACATCGTGTCTGGTGTCATAACCTATTCAGCAGGATAGCGTGCATGAGGGCTAAGACGCGTTCCGCAGCGTTTTGAAAGGAACGCACAACTTATGCGTATTTTGTATACGTGATTACTGGGACTTGCACATTTCTTTTATTTTCTTAATCTAATGAAGTTTAGGAAGGAAGGAACGCATTAAAGTTGAAAAGCAACGCTTAGGCGTATTAACGCGCTTACAGCGTCACGAACCTTACATTTATGGTATCAATATTTTTGCATGCATTAATTTGTCATGACACGTGCACCGTTTTGCAACAGTTTTTAAAAAATGCCAGCGGCGGGTAGAGATTTTCTGCCCTGCGAGTATATCTCTGGAGAACGTGGCATGGAGAAACCGTTATGTCCTTGCAGCTAGTTATAAATACGAATTATGAATTCAATCATTTCGTTTTAGGAATGCCCGTCTGATTCCTTATATAATGTGACTGGAGAGCTACTCTGACCACTCAAGAAGCGCGACGGGTGATAGCACTGGAAGAAAATTGCTAGCTTAAATTCCACTACTGCTCGGCTTCAATTTCCCGATACCAAAATATAATGCAAAAACCAGTAAAGCTATAATTAGTAGTTCAGCGTGTTGACCTTCTATAGATCACTGAATAGATCAATTTGTCGTGCAAGTTAGCATCTATCTCCTCAACTAATCAACATGAACTGGAATTGCAATCCCATACGTCTTCTAAAAGAACTGATTGCGTTCACAGTTGCATTCAGCAGCACAATTGCCTTGCTCTTATCCTCGAGAATGCGTGTGGGGGTTTATCCTGAATTTCGATTTTGGGAGGAGGGGGGGTGTTACCCATGGTGTAACCAGAACGCAGTGGGGTCTGAATACTAAATCTTTAGTTACCTGGAAAATTCTTCGGTGGGTGTGAGGCTCCAACTGGGAGGGGGGGTTGTAAATCCCTGGCTGCGTGACACCATGGAAACCTTACCTGCTAAGCTTTGACGGCGGATATAGGTGACGAGAACTATATAGGTATCGCAGCCTCCTCAGACTAAACAGAATGTTAATGATCACGTGTATTCCTTAAGGCCTTTTTTTATTGTGAACTATTGTGAACTAGCTACTGACGTGAAAAAGTGCTTCCTGCATCTGTATGCCACATATTCTCACATTGGGATTTGCACGTATGTCGACCAAGATCAATTTCTTCTTGTTCATTTGGATAAAGATGCCGTCTGTTCAATTCACGCACGTTCTTTCTTTTGATTTTTGTCTTTTTTTATTTGTGCACTTTTCGATCATAGTGATATCCTGTAGTCACAGAAACCTGATACGCCAGAATTGTTCGTGAGAGCAAATTTCGGCCAATCGCTGAGCAGAACGCATGATTAGAGAAGCCGGCCGCCCAATGGGAAAACGTACTCAGTAGCTCGAACGAAAAACATTGTATATTTGTCCCGAGGCTCCTAATTTTTCGGCAGTGATATGTAATAAGGTGGGCAGCCGTCAAAGATGCAGTCCAGCGCGGCGCTTACGATTTTCCTGAATGAATGACTGCCTCCGCATGTATAATACGACCGCGAAGCATGTCTAACATAACCCAATTTGCTCCGTCGTTTATTTAAGTATACGGGCATAAAAGAAGAAAGGCCGGCTTCAGTACATACCCACAGAAAGCTGCAAGGCGGCGGCGCAGATGGCCAAAAATAGAAACACGCGAATATAACAACCGCGCTGCTGAACAGCGCGCGTAAACACTTCGATTTCCGCCGGAACCTATACGCCATCAATTTCGACTTCTCGGACGGCTACACACAAGCGCGGCGCGGTTTTCGCGCAACGGCTATCATTTGCTCGGGGCTTGTTCTGGGTCGATCCGGGCTGCGTCCGCGCCGAAGCCCTTTCCGCAGAAGCGCTTCTGCGAGCCCCCCGCCCTCCCCAATGCTAGTATTCATCTCAATCTTCTGGCGCTTGGCTCATTTCAGCGAGGAGACTTAAATGTGACGGATATGCGGGCGTGCGATGCGGCGTACGCAGTACAACGGGATCGAGGCGTGGAAATCTAGCCAAGCCTCATCGATGTCGCCCTGGTGTAACGTTGCGTAAGCGCGTATACTTAACGATTTGTATGCGACGCTGTCGCAACTACCACGGTCAGGTCTTCTGCGCGTGCGCAGATATCAAAGAAAGGTGATGGGAGAAACAGTCGACACCGCACGTTGCGCAATCGGCACAGCACCACGTGCGTGATGCGGCGGATGTGGATTCGGCTGGCATATGTCCTTCTCTTTAATGATTTCTAGTCCACTTCCGTTTCATTCTTCGTGCTTTACTGTTTGTATACACAGTTCAAGTCGAAAGCCAACTTGACGTCCCGTACGCGTTTCTCGGCTTTGTTCACTGGATTCCTGGTTAAGTTGAACATAGAGAATCGCGACGCTTAATTGCTTCCTCAGCCTTCTCGCTCATATCGTAGGGCGTGTTCGACGGAGATTTCCCAAATCGGGAGCATTTCTCGGTGGTGTCAACTGTACGCTAACGTTGCTACAACGTTTAAAAGCGGACTCGTCGGCCCATGCATGTTACAAAGGGCTCATTGAATTCTCATTGAATGCAAAAGTTGTTCCCACACTGCCGTCCGACGCCACACTGAAACAGAATGGCCACGAAAACATGTGCTAGTCTGTCAGGATCAATTCGAGCTTAAACTAGACGTCAAGCGGATTAGCCACATCGCTTGTGAAATTCTTTCCGTGTGGTATACAGTTATATGCGGAACATGGTCAAACACTGGAACATTTCAACCGTTCATAAAGACACACACCGATCCTCTCTCTGCGTTTCTGTGTATAGCTTGAACCGCTGTGGGTTTCAAAAGGGCCTGCTTTTCCGAAAAATGTAGGAAAAGGCACACACTGCTTTGGAAGCTGTCGTAGAAGCAAGAAGTGAAATTTGGGCAAGTGTAGGATGGACGTTAACTATTAGGACAAGTTTAAGAGGCTACACAAGTATAACACTGTGTAAGGGTTGTTAGTTTTCGGGTAAAATTTTAGCCGATTGTTAAACCTCGAACGTGTTTCAGGAAAATCGGGATAAGGTCGATTTATTTCCGAATTCCAACACACCAAACATGTTTGTATGCTGCACGGAGTTTGCGGGGCACACGCGCTTAGGTACTCGACATTGGAACAACGTTGGCTTAAGTGATCTCCTTTTACGTGAATTTCAGTTCGAAGGCTGCGTGCAGCACTTTGGACGCCATACGTCACCGATTTGCAAATTTAAACTCGTTAATAATACCCAAGGAAATCCCGTATTTGCGAATGGTTCAACAAAAAAAAAAAAATAACAGATTTCCCCCCCGAATACCACCTTGAAAAATAGCACCCGATTTTACAGCGTAAGCTGTTATGGGCTCATTACTGTGACCGAAATTGGTGGCAGTTGTATACTTCATAAACACGAGCCTATGCAGTACATCAGCACCGCTAATAACAAATGTGGAACTCCGCGGTGCTTGCGAAGTGCCAGTGCGTCGACTCACTATCGAATGCGCACATGTGTGATATGCGAAGAGTGTGCACGTGCTGATGGTGTGATGCCATATCGCTTTCGTGCACGTACCCTTTATTATGCTTCTCATTTCGTGTAAATTACCATTGATGAAATAAGGCATGAGATGAGGTTATATCTCACGTGAATTAAGGGCAGGTCTCAAATGAGGGTATCGAGTGCTGGATTGGAAGTACCTGGTGTTGGTGATAACTCTTGCTCCTGTCAGTGTAAACGTTAATATTACGAAAACTAGGCGCAACATGCTAGGCACAAGATATGTGGGAGAAAAAGTGTCAAATTTTACTAAGAAGACCACTCGGATATGGAACATACTTATAGCGAGTTGCCCTAAAAAAAGAACTAAACCCCAAAACGGTATTCAAGTTGTCCGGACCTTTGTACGCATGCGTATTCCAATACCGTGAATCAATGCAGGAAACAATCAACTATGTACAGGGGCATCAGTTACAGAATGTGTGCATGTGTGTGTAAGGGAGGGGGAGGGGGGGTCTGTATGGCCGGAACACTTAACATCCCCAACTAGCGGTTGAATTTATCGTGATTATGTAGGACGATGTTCGAATGAACCTTACGTCAAGTCTTGATCACAACAATCGTGTATTCTGTGTGCGTCCCTCAAAACAGCTGCTTCGGCTTCGACAGGCACACCTCTTCCTCTCACCCCTCAGGTGTCACCATTTATTGGTCTCCTCCCTGCGGACATGGAAAAGCTACGCCTCCAGTTAACATGTAGTTGTGGCGAATCAGTAATGGGTGAAACATGTGCCTTCAAATGAGCCACGCCCTGCACATAATTAATGCAAAGATATACCACGCAGCCATTACCAGAGTATATGATCACAAGTCACGTAGATCTTTCTTTCACTGCGAAATAGAAGGCCCCGTATCGAAGGCTAGACCGATTTGCACAGTTACAGTTCCTGAAGCAATCAAAACGCTTAAACGCGTTCGAAGCGCTGTTTCATTCATTACCATTGTAATGACCGCTACTCGTCTAAAGAGTTCACCATAACAGTTGGTCTAACTGTTGGTTTGATGTCCGCTCCTGTTGTAGAGTTTGGCTGCTTAACATTGGCCACTTAGTCTCGAATGCCGATCGGAGGATCACATGGTATAATTATATATAAGCGGAACACGTCGTGAAAGTACACGCATACCCGTTTTTATTTATGAAGTGCGCAGATCCGTCGCTCATAACGCTTTCGTGAGGCCCACTGTTAATCAACGCGTCTCCTAATACAAAAAAAAAACAAAAAAAAACTTTCGCATCACGTTTTGCAGTGTAGCAGTTGCGTAAATTTTTTTCCCTTCTCCCATCCCCCAGTGTAGGGTAGCAAACTGGACTCCTGACTGGTCAACATCCCTGCCTTCCCTTCCTTATTTCTCTCGCTCTCTCTTTCTCTCTCTTAACGGCGACGGAATTACACTGTCTGGGATTGACTAGACAGCGTAATTCGCATTTATATTGCATTGTATTGCAATGCCGTTAGGAAGCTCCAACTAGTCGCCAAACTGCCCAGCAGACGTATCATACACAGGGGAAAAAAGCATGGAAACTACCCTCTTTAAGAAAAAAATTACACGCCTAAGGGCGGATGCAGCGATGTTTCTGACCGTTGGTTGTTCCAACGCGTGATTGCGTAGAGGATAGAGTCTTCTCCAAGCGTCGTCAACAATGACGACATCAACGGCAGACTGCTATAAGGTAAGGCTCAACAGACTTGACTGCGTTTAGAGGCAGATATACAGCCGCTAGCTATTGGCTCACGAATTCTCACTTTACTGGATGCTGTTCGTCTGGCTATAACTTTCCGAAGACGCTAAAAAAAAAAAAAAGATTAACTGCACGTGTGAACTTCGCTCCCGTATGAAGAGACACTGACATCATGAGCGTGGGCACATTTATAAACTCCAGAGGCACTCCAAGGATGCTACACGCGGAATCGACTAAGGAGTGTGGAAAGGTTACGCCTCACTATAAAAATAACAGCAGTGACGCTTGCGAGCCCTATACACTTACGATAGATATTGCGGTTGATCGGTTTGTAACATGCGTACATCCTAATTTATGTTCTAAAGTGTTCGTTATCGACATTTCTTTGTCTCTTCGTCCTCTCTCCTTGCACCCTTGCTCCTTTCTTAGTCGCCCTGCACTCACAAGCCTCTTAGTCATATCGTTGACAATTGCTTCAGGACAGCTGTTCGTTCCAGACTTTTGCTTAGGGAGCCATGCCAACGAACCCTTGCTTGCCGATTGATGATTTCTCGGGACTAGGATCATGTCGAGTAGCTGGCGCCCCTCTCGGGCATAAACGAATACTTCGACATCACACAAGGAGTCTTAAAATGCACCTGCTTGGGGAGGATTTGCGGAGCCCATCTGAAATGAAAGAGAGTTTCGCGTCGCCAACGCTATAACAGGAATAGACGAAAGAGCTTTGACGTTGTATTATTCAAGCCCCGCAAAAACGTTGATGCTGTATCTGCAGTTTGATTTTTTTTTTGTTAATATTATCATTAATACTTGCTGAGGGTTGCTGGTCACATGGCCGTCCGCTTGAAAAAAAAAAAAAGCTAAAGAAAAGTACCCTAATGAAAAGAAACAGTGGACGGCGGCACTGTGCACCAGTTCTAACGGTGCGAGAATACCTAACCGAGCCAATACGCTCGCACATACCAATCTGCCTAAGCAGATGTTCGTGTGAGATAAACAACGCCTCACCATTTTCCGGGGACATAAAAATGCGTTTGCTCGATTTGTCGAGCACCGAGCAGTCTGACTACGGGCTTTTTGTCCTTCGTTCGCTATTTGCATATCTACAGCGAGCCAGAAAAAAAATATGAAGAAGAAGCACGATTATGCGAGTTTAAAATTTCTCGAATGCATCATATAGGTAAAAAAAAAAAAAGTCCTATGTTTGGTGACACCTCGAAATCGTCGTCTTATCGGGCACTCTGAAAGTGGCCGCTCTGCGAGCGGTTTACACCTGGTCCTATGCCATGGTCGACGAGCAACGGGCAGTGGCTTTTAATGCCTCCTGCGATAAGCGCGCGTCCCACAAATAGGCAGCCGGGCACTTACCGGCTGACGAGCGCGCCGGCGGCTCCGCTGTCACGGTCGCCGCGCACGGGACGGCTTAATAGGGTCCGCTGACACTGCAGCCGCGGCGGCAATCAGCTCTGCCGTGAAAAAGACGACATGACCACGGCACCCGGGCAGGCGACGCGAAGTTCCACGGCTACGCTCCGTGCTTCCTTCACGGTGTATTATACTTACCTGGAGGACGAAGCCTGTGCGCGCATAACGGGAATGACGCCGATGACGACGTTTGCGAGCGAACCGGTGGGAACAGAGATGCAGGAAGAGAGAGATGAAACGCAATGAGGTTACACGTGACATTCATGTTTCAGCCTCATCCTTCTGTCCTGCAGATGAGCAGTCCGGCAAACTCCTCTACATTATAGGGAATGGTGTAAGGCACATCTGTCTGCACAAACACTATAGTAAAGCCCGTCTGAGCAAAACAGTTTTTTCATTCAGTTCAGATAGTTAAATAAACGCTCTTAGGTTAGCGATTTTGGAACAACTCGAACCCATGTGGGCTGCATGTGGCAGTGGTAGAAAAATTGTTTTCGTTACGTAATGGTTGAGGAGTCTGTTTAAATTACAGCCTATTATATGAGGGCGATGCGGAGCGCTTTTTTTTTTTTTTATGCGCTGCGTCAAGTAATATAGCGACAAAGTAGCGCGGAATTGGCTCTTTGCACATGCAAGTTTCTCATGCGTGTTTACTGGCAATTCCGACGAGGAAGGAGAATGAATTAGTGAGTGCTACTCAAGCTCGTAGACTATACGGAGGCGCGTTGTGTCCCATCGTGACAAGCCGAGCTGAAATCGGAGCTTTATAGGCGGGGATTCTTGAGGTAAAGGTGCTGCTTTGTAAACTACACTGGACTCGGTTGAGCAAGTGTGAACTCCCGACACTGCAGCAGTGCGAAGACACGGCGTGAAAAATCGCGTGTACCGACCTTCTCCCCTACATAAATTCATATAATACGAGGTGCAGATCACATACATTACGTGCCCTTAGGGGGGAATAACATTCCATTGTCGGGAAGGCACTGAGTGTAGTTTGTGGAAAAGTTTCATTGCGGAGCGCTTCTGCGGAGAAAGTTACCAGCACGCTTTGAGGCGGGTATACAGGGTGTTTTCTTTTAGTTGCAACACATTTTTTAAATTAGAAAAACATAAATCGCGGGAATGTCTTGTGTACCATTCGAGTATACGGATTGGCGGCCTCTAGATACAGAACAATTTCCGTACTTGTGCGAATAATTAGCGAAATTACACTAATTGACTTTTTTAATTATCAGTAATTGGTGGCTACAACAAATGAGTACTTTGGAGCCCGTCCTCTACACTACCTATCCCAACGATCAAATTTTGAATAGCGGAGCGCATGTCGGAGCTATGCGAACAATTAGTTCGCCTTGGCAGGCTCCTTGAAACCGAAACTCGGCGCGAAAAGAGCGTCTGTGACGTCGATGTCGCCGCCCCAACGTCTTTCGTCACTCGCCACTCGCCCGTGGTCACCGCCGCTCCGGCCGCGCAAGCAGCTTGCGCTATCTCCTTGTTATCTGCGGAGTTGGGCCCCGCGAGCGAGTGACGAAATCCGGGGAGGCGGTGACATCGACGTCACAGACGCTCTTTTCGCGCCCAGTTTCGGTTTCAAGGAACCTGCCAAGGGAACTAATTGTTCGTGTAGCTCCGACATGCGCTCCGCTATTCAAATTTGATCGTTGGGATAGGTAGTGTCGAGGACGGGCTCCAAGGTACTCATTTGCTGTAGCCACCAATTACTGATAATTAAAAAGTTAATTAGCGTAATTTCGCTAATTATTCGCACAAGTGCGGAAATTGTTCTCTATCAAGAGGCCGCCAATCCGTATACTCGAATGGTACACAAGACATTCCCGCGATTTATGTTTTTCTAATTAAAATATGTGTTGCAACTAAAAAAAAAAAACACCCTGTATATAGGGTGCGAACTGCGACGCCGGCATCATCGGTTGCTGCTCCTGATATCGTGACAGCTATGGGATGCCCGCCGCAGGCGTCGCTGTCGGCACTGTGTATATAATGCCGGCAAATTTATATTACGACGAAGGCTTTTCCTTGCCTCTTTCGCGCTCTGTAGTCGTGAATGCTTAGTTGGTACTGAAGGATAGCACATATAATGATTCAAACTGCGTACGTAGTTGTATGCAGTATCACACTCCTTCAACAGCTATTCGGATGATGGCATTTGAAGAGCCTTAAAACGACTGTGGTATACTACCACTTTTCGTTTTAGGGATAGAGGTATGCTGCCGCTTATAACCTGAGAATGTCCTCCGTATGCGTTTCATGCTCGCTGTTATTCTGCTGTGAATTTCTTTTTCGTGGATGGGTTCTCCTGTTAGTAATTGTCCTAGATATACATATTCTTGTACGTATTCTAAAACATGGTTGCCGATTTTGAACTCCAGTTCCTTAGCTAGTCCATTGATTATTATTTTTGTCCTTTGTCTGTTTATTCCAAGTCCAACCTTAATACTTTCTCGATTAAAATCTTCGAGCAGTGCTTGTAGTTCGTCCCCACCATTGCTAAAAAAATTACAGCATATCCACGGAGTGAATGATGATGAATGGGCGAAGCTCGGGAGGTTCATCGTAGATCGTGCCGAGTTCCGGATTAATTTAGTTAACGCGCAAGCTACGAATCCTCATGGTTCAACTATGCACAAGTGAAATCTCCCACCGGCACTTCATTGCAAGTCAAGATCCAGTGCCTATATATATATATATATATATATATATATATATATATATATATATATATATATATATATATATATATATATATATATATATATATATATATATATATATATATGGGTGGCCGGTGAACGGTTCTCCAACGCGAGCAGTCGGTATTTCTCAATCAAGAAACTCGCTAGGAGACGCTGCCTGCGCCAACGTTGTCTCTCGCGGGTGAGGGCGCGTTCTCCTTCTTTGCGAGCTGGTAGAGCGTTCATCTAAGAAAGAGCGTTTCCATAGTCAACGCGCGCCTTTCGCTCTCTCTCTCTCTGTCTCACAAGACAGCAGATGGAAGAGTGAGAGAGAGAGAGAGGTACGCGCCGGGAGAGAGAGAGAGAGGCACGCGCCGAGGGCGAGCGCGTGCCTCCCGGCACGCCGGTTACGCCTGACGCCTGACGCAGGACAAGGTTAGACTAAGAGGAGCTTCGCCCCTAAAAGCACAATGTCGCTGGCAACGAACTGCAACAATGCTGGAAGACTAACTGAGAAAGTATTAAGGTAGGACTCAGAATAAACAAAGGACAAAAATAATAATCAATAGAATAGCTAAAGAACTGGATTTCAATATTGGCAACCAGGCTTTAGAATACGTACAAAAATATGTATCAGTCAATCAAATCCATCAATAAAATCTTTATTTCCAACATTTTGTTGCAATTTGTTCTTGGTGAGTTCAAAATTAAGAACCAGATATTAAAATTCGTACAAAAATACGTATATCTAGGACAACTACTCGCAGGACAACCCATCCACGAAAAAGAAAATCACAGAAGAATAAGAATGGGCGGGACCGCGTGCGGAAGACATTCTCAGGTTACGAGCGGCAGCCTACCTGTATCGCTAAAACAAAAAGAGCATACAACCACTGCATTCTACCAGTATACTTACTTACGGCTGAGAAACTTGGAGGATAACGAAGCAGTTTGAGAAGAAATTAGGAACCACTCAACGTTCAGTGCAGAGAAAAATGATAGGCGTAACGCCAAGAGATAGAAAGAGAGCAGAAGGGGCCAGAGAACAAACAGTATAGTAGAAGACACCCTCGTTACCACTGCGAACAAGAAATGGACCTGGGCAGGTCATGCGCAGGAATGATAACAGGGGGAGAGTGAGGACAATTAACGGTATCGTACCAAGGGACGGAAAACGCAACGGCGGCAGACAAAAATACAGATGCAGTGATGAAATCAAGAAGTTCGCAGGCGTAAAATGGAACCAACTCGCGCAGGACAGGCTAAATTTGAGATCCCAGAGAGAGGCCTTCGTCCTGCAGTGGGCATAAAATAGGCCGATGATGACGCTACTACCCGGATATTTTTTCAGTGAACGACTGTTCCCCCCCCTCTCTCTCTCTCTCTCTCTCTCTCTCTCTCTCTCACACACGCACGCACGCACGCACGCACGCGCGCGTGCTACAAATGGTAGTTCAATTTCCTCACCGCAACAAATGTGCGTCTTCAAGCGGCTCGCAGAACAGATATGGCCGGTCGTAGATGGAACAAGATCGTTTAACTTCGGGAATGACGCAGTGAAAATTGCGCTTATCCAGAAAAACAAAAAAATTGGTCCACAGCCGCGTGGGTCACAGGAATCGTGTCCTGCCGTTTCGGCGGGCACGGCACGTGTTCTTCACTATATGCTGCCGAGGGTGGTGCAGAAAACGAACATTTATACTTGTATGAGTTGGTGTGGAGCCAATAGACGCGATACTTCCGTGACGGGAGAATGATAGAACAGTCCCTTGCGCTATTAAATAATATAGCGTTGCAGGGATACCGCGTCTTTTAATCACCTAATAAACCTTTCAATACTCTTTCCTTAACAGTGATTCTAACAAGATAATTAGGTCTGCCGTATTATTAATGCGTTCCTTATTCTTAGTCATCAAGGGTTGTCGTCTGATCCCAGAGAGAATAATTAGGTATAAAGACGCATTCCTCGCGAATCTTGTCAGACGTGCTAAAGAAATCAGCATAAACAGGAGCAGCAGGCTGTATTCTTTTTGTACTCTAAATTGCCTGTAGCCATGATGTTATAGAGGGTCAGTGTTTTTAAAATGGTTATATTTATATGTAGTTCTAAAATTTCTCTAATGGCGTGGCGCAGAACTGGTTAGTGCAATAGGGCTACTTAGTGTGCTGACGACAGACTTCGTGGTAAACGGATGGGGTTGTTCATTTTCGAGTTCTACATTTTTCTCGAATTCGGGGAGTAAAAATCTGGCGCCATTTTTGAAGATGATAATCGGGGAGAAAGCGGGATTCTTATGGAACAATTCCGTAATTCGCAGTTTTTCGGGTTAAATATACGCAAATTTAAATTTACAAAGACAGTTATGTAGCGTTCGCATTGTCGCACGCAGCTTACGAAATGACCTATGTATCACCGGCGTTCGCTGAAGCCAGCAGAATATAATTTTGTTCTCCCCCGAGGCGGGTCAGACAGCGCGTGTGCAGAGCTAACTCTGCGCAGCATAAAAAAAAAAAGTTTGGCATGTGGTATTGGAATTCAGAGAAAAATCATATTTAAATCGTAATATATTCTGGGTGTAAGGATCGGGTAAAGTCGGGTTTTACCCGAAAACGAACAACCCTATATATATGGATAATAGTAACTCGATTTCATCTATCCTGTCTTGTTCCTCGTGGGCTCGTCAGTCTCTTTTATTAGTATTACACCCACAAATAACTCGCCGCCTTCAGCACTGCGTCATGTTTAACTGCACACACGTAAATGAAGGAATTGCTCAGGGTGAGAAATTGCCTTGTCATGCGGCCACATCGCACAAAGTCTCGACGTCCTATCCTCCCCTTTGGTTGTTGCATTTATGTATCGTTTATTGCATTTACTTCGTTTATTGCATTTATGTATCACATAGAGGGACATGCTGAGTGTTGTGCAATATCGTGGTCTGGGCGGGGATTGGCGCATTGTCAGGCATTCAGTTGCCTTTTCGCCACCCCTTCCCGCTGTACCACGGGATAAGATATGTATGCTTGAATTAATGAAATAAACTTCAAACTTCAAACTTGGATCTGGACCTGATACACCGACTAAAGCCCTATTCCATGTCTGCACCACTGCCGATTGAAACGTCTGGCAACCGCAAAGTCTAGTGAGACATCTTGCAACAACGCAGTCACAATTTCGATTCACTCCATCCCGGAATTAGCCGGAAAACCAACGCGACATCTTGAGGGGGAGAATGGAATGCTCCTCGTAGGGCGCCAACAGCGTGCCACCAGTGGCACCCTTTCCCGGCGTTGAGCGCAGAAGTTGCATGAGACTGTAGCCGAGGTCTCCTAGCACGAAATCCACCCCCAAGAGCCTTCTGAAGAGGGTGCGCACGCTGCGGCATCCGTCGTCTCGCCAGAAGACGAAGCCTTGACACTTGGCAGTACTGCCAGACACTGCTGGTGGGCCCACTCTGTGCGGCGAGAATGAAACCGGTGCTCAGTGTATACTGCGCCAGTAGCGACGCCTTGTGTTGGCTGTAGTTCAGCGCTTATCCGTCTAGTCCCTATAATGTATAGCGCTACTTGTCACCACAAAAAGCAAAGAACGATTTGAAGTGGCTTGGAGTGGTTGTTTAGTGCCATCCCCTCGCCTTCAAGTACTGCTTTTTTTTCCCCCGCTCTTATATACTGACTGTCACTCGCGACAGGTGTAGCCACGGCCCACACACTTTGCTCTCAACCAATGACAGAGCCAGCATGCAACATTGCCGCTAATAGGGTCGTTCTAAGTCAGCGACAGAGGTTATTCTGCGGCTACAAAATTTCGTTGGCATGTGTCCGCGTCTGTCGGGCGTTTCCGCGGCACCAATTGCATTTCAAGCAGTCACGTTTTGTCCGGACTGAGGCGTGCCTTTATGCCCCTTTCCGATGTCCATTCTGCCAGCCGACGCGAGGAACCAAATAAGTTTCGTGACGTCAGCACGGCGTTCGAGCTTTGTCGAAGGTATAGCCGGCTCAGTTCTGCCGCCCACGAGAGCTTTTTTGCGCAAGAGCAGTTGGGGCTCCCGAGTCGAGCGGCTTGCACGTTCAAAGCTGGGCGCCCATATGTGCGCGCGGACGGGAATCAGTACGAACGTCGCCACCGCTGTAAAGTGCTTCACTGCTCGATTTGGCCGCTTGGTTGCTGTTACTTTCCACGGAGCGCATGAATGCGCCCGAGAACGGGAAACGTTGTTTCAGTAATACAATTTTCGCAACGCCTGCAGCAGTGTGCGCAGTTCTATATGCACTTGCTGACGCAGGCGAACTGCAGCACGGAAGTGCGCTCATTGTCTGCCGCTTAACTTTTACGCCGCATGGAAGTGAGCTGCTTTAATTTGGTGCTCGCAGTTTCTTCTTATTCTCCTTTTTTTTTCTTTTGCTGTTTTGGTTTCATTTTTGTGGAATCCGCATGCGAAATCTACAACAGGACGCTGAATGTACATAACGTTTAGTTTTTGGGAAGAGCAATTTTTTAGCCACCACATCGTGTACGAGTGAAGCAGCGCACTTTTCGCGACGAGAAGCAGGAAGGAACAAGAAAAAAACGCGACGCTCTCAGTGAGTGTAGTGTATACTTCGTGTTCCTTCGTGCTTGTCCTAAGTGGGCGGCTTCACCCACTAGGTGTGGCGACCAATCAACAGCTCGACCAGTTTTAAATCTCAGTTATTTACCTAGTAGTGAGTGTTTAGAGACATGAAATTGAGATCATTTTTATTTATCGTTCCTTAACGGCTATTTAAGGCCATCTGTCAGCTTGCCGAATGCTTTTACAAAGATCGAATATAAGAACTCCAACATCGCGCTGCAAGCCTAACAACAGTATGCTGACATGTATAACAAGCAATGTGTGAACAGGTCTGTGACAACATCCGTTTGCATATCCTTGTTTGGACATCGTGTAACGTTTCTATCCTCTAGTTCACTTTCCTTTACAAAAGGTAGCAAACCAGAGTTTGCCTGGTTGAATTAAACATATTTCCTTCACCTTTCTCTCCCTCACTCTCATTGAGTTGCATCATCACCATCATCATCAGCCTATTTTAAGTCCACTGCAGTACGAAGGCCTCTCCCAACGATTTCCAATTTTCTCGATCGATCACGAGCTTGTTGGCTCCACTTTATGCCTACGAACTTCTTAATTTCATCGTTCCATCTAACCTTTTGCTTGCCTCTGTTGCGTTTTCCCTCTCCTGGTATCCGTTCCTTCGCTCTTACTGTCCATCTGTTATCTTTTCTCCTCATGACATGTCCTGCCTAGGTCCACTTCTTTCTTTTAATTGATATAATAATATCAGCTACTCATGTCTGTTCCTTGATCCACTCCGCTCGTTTTTTATCTCTTAACGTTACACGTATCATTCTTTCTTCCCATTGCACGCTGCGTGCTCCTTAATTTCATCTCTAGTTTTTTTTAGTTATCCTCCATGTTTCTGCACCGTACGTTACTACCGGGAGAATGCAATGATTAAATACTTTTCCCTTTAGTGACAGTGGCAAGTTTCCAATGTCTCCAGAATGCACTCTATCCCATCCTTATTCTACGGAGCATTTCGATGGAGGCGAAATGTTGAGGCCCGTGTGCTGTGCGATGTCAGTGCACGTTAAAGAACCCCAGGTGGTCGAAATTTCCGGAGACCTCCACTACGGCGTCTCTCATAATCAGAGCTGGTTTTGGGACGTTAAACCCCACAAATCAAATCAATCAATCAAATTATTCTACGGAGGATTTCCTTTTCATGAGTAGGCGTCCCTTTTAGCAACAGCCTCAGGTATATATATATTCGTTCACACATTATTAAGGTTCATTGCTAATTTTAATGTCCTGTACTTTAGCTAGACTGTTGAACATAACTTTGGTCTTTTGCGTATTCATCTTTAGTCCCGTTTTAAGACTTTCCCGGCTTACGTCCTCAATCGTGTTTTGTAGTTCGTCGCCGTCATTGCTAAAGTGCGCAATGTCGTCTGCGAACCCTATACATTGCTGAGATATCCTCCGTCTATTCTAACTTCCCTTTTCTTCCCGGTCTTCCTCTCAACACTTCCTCTCGACATACAGATGACAGTGAATAACATCGGGGAAATCGTATCTCCTTGTCTGGCACCTCTCTTGATTGGAAATTTTCTGCTCGTCTCGTGTGATAGTAGAGCGGCTGTGCAATATTTGTAGATGTTACTTATGGTTTGCACGTATACGTAGGGTATTCCTTGTCGACGTAAAGCTTCTAGAACTGCTTGTATTTCTATGGAGTCAAATGCTTTCTCATGGTCTATAACGGCAATATAAACATGTTTGTTATATTCAGCGTACTTCTCAATTATTAGGTTGATAGTATGGCTGTGGTCCATTGATGAGTAACCTTTCCTGAAAGCATGACACAAACACGGTAGCGCGAAAAAACACGGACGAAGAAAGGAAGGAAGGAACACACCTGCGCGTGTATACTGTGTGCCTTCCTTTCTTCGTCCGTGTTCTTTCGCGCTGCTGTGTTTGTGTCAAGAATGCACCAACTAGCCCAAACAAGAGTGTTCTTGAAACCAGCTTGCTCTCTTGATTGATTAAAGCCGAGTTTTTCTCTTAGTCGCAGAAATCTGGTAAACAGCTTGTGTATTACCGGGAGTAAGCTAATTGGTCTGTAATTCTTTAGCTCTTTTATGTCACTTGTGTATTAGGATTATATTAGCGTTTTTCCAGCTGAGCGGTACACTAGATGTCTTGATACATTTCGTGAAGAGCGACGCAAGTTTTTCAAATATAACGTCTGTTCCGTCTATCATCAAGTCGACTGTTATGCCGTCTTCACCTGCTGCTTTACCGCAGGACATGCCTTCGACGTCTTTTCGGACTTCCTCGGTGGTTATACATGTAACCTCAGTGTTCTCCTCTGACTTGATTTTTTCTAAGGTTGTATGGTCTGTCCGAGAGCTGCACAATTCAGAGCAGAAATCTTCTGCTACCTTTACTGTATCGTTGAAGTTGTTGATAACGTTACCTTGGTTATCTTTCAGCGCATGCATTTTGCTTTGTCCTAAGTGCAGTTTATTTTTGGCTGATTTAATGCTGATACCTTTCTCTACTGCGTTCGTTTTTTTTTTCTCTTTCACGTTAAAGATTACCTCTATGTTCGCGTTTCTTTCTAGTAACTAACTTAGTTCTTGTTTTCTTTAGGTTAAGTACAACCTTTGCCCTTTCTAATCTGTGATCGCTACATTTTATCTTGCCTACTACTTGAGTGTCTTTAATTATGGTTGGTTGTTCGCACATTATGAAGTCGATTTCATTTTTTGTTTCCCTGTCAAGGCTTTTAATTTCCGCGGTAATTGTTTGCTGTTATGATTTTTTTATTTAGTAGAAGAAAAAGAAGCGCAGGTAATTGTTGTGAGTTTGCGAGGTCACGTGAGCTTTCCCACAGTCAGAGAAATCTGAGTGGTAGATAAAGACGCAAGATGCACCCGGAGACATTGCGGCCCTTACCGACCCACAGTTAATATACTAAAAACTCCCACAAGTAGCCCAGCACCAGGACTGGATACATCTCTACCCATTGGAAAAACCGGTCGGTTTCTGGTGGCACTAAGGCTCGATCCGATGGCGTTCCACGTACGATGTGATTTGTGGGCAGATATTTTGAACATCTCATCAAAATCAACTTTCTGAGAAGCCAATACGCCTGCATTTCGACAGCTGCATATATTTGTAATGATCGAAAACGTTAGGGTATACTAAATGTTGGACTGACTCTGTCGCCGTGGGATGACTGAATATATCGCGCTGATAAATAAACTGCTGTAGATTTTGAACACAGTGATTTTACTATTGAATCAAGAAGTATATCTGATTTGATAGGACTCTCTGGGTTCTGCCATTCCATTAATAAAGAGAATACATTTGTGCTTCGGCTCTTATGTGCCACCAACGCACAAGACGTGACTGCCATACAGTAAGGAAGCCTAGGAGCAGACTAACTGGAATGGAGTCCTTTAGAAGGGCTCCTCTATTCTCGTCACTGTACCAGTAAGGACCAGAACGTTTTGTGTTCAAATTTTCTGCCCTCAAACGCGTCTTTCATTACTGTTCAACTTCTCTCTCTCTTCTTTTTTTCTCCTACTTCCACCTCTCTGTCTATATATTTTTTTCAAGCGTAGCGCGGAACAAGGAAACCGCGCAGAGGCGAACGCGTGGCCCGACTTGGGGCTCCAAGCTAAAACGAGCAAAACAATAACAGAACGTGCTGTCACTACATACTACAAGTAGTCCGTGTGGCTGGCGCACAGCGCGTCAGCCCGGGGCGTTCGCCCAACGGAGGCCCGTGCGACGGTCGTCCCGGCGAGTGCTCCGTTAACGCTGACAGGCCCCCTTCTCAACGCCGTAGCACCAACAACAACGACGGCAGGTGTGCGGCCTGCCGAGGACGCCCGCGCAACTCCTCGGCGGGCGCAGTTATTCCGGCGGATAAGCGTGGCAACGGTGGCGGGGGACAAGGTGCGCTAACAGTTCGCGAGTCGAGCAAACATCCGTCGAGTCGCTCGATCATTCCGCAAGCAGGCAGGCCCGTCGAGGGGACCAACCCGGGAGAAGTTTCCTCCTCGCCAGTTCTCTCCCGCCGGGATACGAATCAAGAGAGGCGAAGAAAGAAGAAGACGGGCGAAGAAGAGAGAAAGTGCAGTCCCGCCGGGTCTGCCGCGCGACGCGCGCGCTGGAGAACCGGCCGCACTGGCAAAGGCGTCGTCACCTAAAACACGATGTATCCCTCCTCCATTTCCACCCCCCATCCCCTCACTTCCAACTATATCGGCGGGAGGGGGCCGCAAGCGACGCCAATCTTCGCCGTTTCGCGCCTCAAGCCGAGCGAGAGCGCAAGTTGGCGATTTCCAGAGCACGTAGGGCAGCTTTTGTCTCCATCGGGAGCAGCAGCGATGAGGCGGCGTCGATATGTGTCTCCCGCTCGCCCTCCCCGTGGGCGCTGGCCGCGTCCCAGCTCGCTTCTCTTCCCGCTGAGTATATAGACGCAAGGCTCGCTTTAATGGACTGCTGCGCCCGCCGTCTGGCCCGTTGCGAAAGTCGGCGCTCGTGTTGAACGCCATTGATGGCTCGCATCCCTGCTTTATGGCCGCCGCTCTCTCTGCTCCCCCTGCTCGGGAGCAGGAAGCCGGCCGATGAGAGGGGACGGCGACGCTCTTGCGGGGACCGCCGTTATTGCGCGCATCAGTGGCCCGGACAAGTGCGGAAGACGAAATCGACTCGTTCTTTCGCGCAGCCTGGCGTTATTTCTGGGTCGTTTGAAAAGTGCGCGCGCTGCTGGTATACTGTGCAATGCCACCATTCGATTCGCGGAGTATCATACCTGCCTTTCGAGCAGTGTCGAAGCACTAGTGCAGGTAAAGATGTTTTTTTTTTTTTGACGAATTAGGTTAGATTGTCCTATCGCTTCGGGACAAATTTTTTAATAAAAAGGACAAGAAATGTGAGGTTCAAGTGACGTCAGATGTATTGATATTATAGTCGTAGTGGCGCGAGCGGTCAGAATGCGACGTGGCGTTGCCGGCCTTTGAAAAATCAAAGGGCCGAAAAAATAGCTACTGAGACGTGATTATAGAGCGTAGAAGCCGAAGAGACTTTGTGCTCTTTGCAGGTCCGTATCATGCTTTCAACATGCTATCGTCAATCAGCCAGTTATTCACGAAATATTGCGGGAAATAGTTTTCTTAATATATTTGGGGAGAGAGGGGAGAAGAATGAAAATGGCTGTATCAGTCACCCGCCAGTGTAATCGCCTGGAACACCACCGTCATGTTTGGCTACTGCTTCAAAGAACACAGACAACAAGAAAAACGGCGCGCGGAAGAGGCACCGAAAGACGCGCCGCGCCTACAAAAAGCCAGAATGTTGTAGAAGCTTTCTTATCGCGGAGAGCGCGCGCGCGGGACAGACGTAAGGAGAGAAGGGAAGCGGAGAGCACACACCGACGCTCCCCGCGCAGTGAGAGAGAGAGAGAGGCGCTGCCCCAACCAAGAAGGTTCGAGAGTGGGCGAGAAGGTTCCCAATTGTATGTGTGCTCTGGGTCACGTGGCCCTACGGAACCTTCTAGTACCCTTTCCCAGGACTATATAAGCGGTCGGACACGGGCCGCGCAGGAGGGGGCGAAGAAGAGACGAAGAGAGAGTTGAAGAGTGGCAAGTAAAAAGAAGAAGCAAGAAGTCGTGCGTGACTCAGACGCCGAGCCAGCTGACAGGCCACCTGCAAGAAGACGCCGAGTGTCTTGGTGAATAGGACTCTTTGTGTTTTGTTCATTGTTGCAGTGTATGAACTTGTTCGTGTTGGATCCTTTGTCTTCTTTCTTTATTTAGTTTGTTCGATATGAAGGTCCTGGTAGGTAGTAGTATTCGAATACAGGTAATATATCCTAAATTGTTTCAGAGGTACATTTTCTCCCTCCACTTCTTTTGTTTTTGCATGAATGATTGAAGTGATTTGTGAGCATTTCTTCTGTTCTGTTTATGCGTTAAACTGGCCTATTTCTCTTATGAGGTTGCAGAGTCCGCGCGCGTGCCCTTTCGTTTCCGTGTTTCTCGTGCTTATTTACCTTCCCGCTGCTTTACAACATTAATTTCCACCAACCTGACCAAGCTTCAGTTTTGGTAAATCAGTGGTTCTCTACAGAAACAAACACTGACTGTGCATTTTTCGCAAAGGAAAAGCGCCGAAATTTCGAACATTCGTAGAGACGCTCGTCTCATTGAAGTGCTTTAGTTGATTTAGTGTTGTGATGTGCTTCACGCTCCGTATCCGTTGAGCACCGTGTATGCCACCTAATTTTTCGCTACATCCGTTTTGAGCAGCATGTTAGACACAAACCGCTAGGTAAGCCTCTCCAGTACTTACTAAAGAACCCCTCTCCCCCCCCTCTCTCTCTCGTTCGGCGGGCGAACCATGCGTGTAGTAGCTAAAGAAACAGTTCATCATGATTGCTCTACCACGTGGCGAGCTTAGGCATTTTAAACTTCTTTTTTTTTTTTTTTTAAGGCTCCGTATATGCGTGCACTCATGCTGGACCTATCTCTCAACATGTTATTGGTGCACACGAAGAATGTGACTGTGTGAACGAAGTCCACTTCTGAAGTGCGGTGTGGAAAACAGTTAGCGCACGTGGCGATGGTAGGAAACTGGTGGAATAAGATTTTTCACATTTCCGCCTCCTCAACGAAAATAACAATTTGGCATCGTGCGTTGCAACTCTCTACGCCGAAACAATTTTCTGCGCACCATGCCCTGTATAACGACCTGGGTTATGATCTCGATTGGTCTGGGAGGTAGCAACTGTAACTAACGGTAGCTGGTAACACTACGTCAAAACTGGCGCTACGCCAGGAAAAAAAAACTGAAAAAAAAAAAGAGGCGACAGTGCGTGGAACAAGTGAAACTGTCTTCGATATGACTCCCATATAGACAGTAGTGTTTATATAATTTCCCGAGCCGCTCCTCGTAGGACCCCTTCGACAAGACTGAAGGCGCGAGCGGCAAAATAGGAAGGTGGAGCGGAGAGAAAGGAAAACATCCGCGACGAGGATGGCTTGTTCTTGTTCGCGCGGCGGCGCCCATCAGGAGCCAACAGGCGTTTGACAACTGCGCACATTGATTCTCGCAAGCGCACTTATTTCCGGGACGCATCCCGGAGGCCAAACATTTCTTTCTCTTTTTTTCTTTTTCTTTGTTCGTTCGCGCTCTTCCCGGCGCCGCCGAAAATTGAATCGAGGTCGCCAGAAACGCGCGCGCGTCGCTCGTCACCCTTCTTGCAACCCTCGCCTTCGGAGAAGCGGCGGTGTTTTTGCTCGGCGGCGCATTCTCGCCCAGATCCGTCTTTGGCCGACGGCTCGACAAACGACCCTAAGAAGGCTCGCCCGCACTGGCGGCAACGAATTATGCGGCCAGTTGCTTTGCTTCGCGCCGTATAGTACACATACACGAAAGGCAGGCCCTTTCTCGCCCCTCGGTTCGAAAGGAGACGCCGTCAGGGGCCGACGGTCCGTGACGGCGAATAAATGGGCGGCGCGGCCAGATTGGATTGCAGTTAGGGATCTGCGGATGAGCGAACGCGCCCACCGCCCGAGTCTGCGGCCGGACCGCTTGGCCCCCCCTGCACGCCGCCATCTGTCGAGCCTGCCTGCCAGTCAGCGAGCCCCGGGCTTTCCGAGCACGCGTGCGGCTGCATGAGCTATATACGTGGACGTCGCAGGAAGCGGGGACCGTCTTCGGCGATGACGTATAATGGAGCTTGCAGAGAGAGAGAGGGAGCAATGAAGGCAAAAAAAGAGAAGTAAACAAGGAGTCCGCTGTGCGTGTTGCCTCGGCGCGTCAGAGAGGCTTTTAAGGGACGCGCGCGCTAGAGCGTCGAGCTTCCGGGACGGATCCCCCCCCTTTCTTTCGGGAGGGAGGCTCGGCGTGTAGCGGGCGCCCGCGGTGCAAGAGCGGCGCGCTGAGAGACAGGCCGGGAGCAATTACGGCGCTGGCTGGCGCGCGTTTACGAAACTGGAGGAGCCGATCTCGGAAATCCTCCGGGAGCGACGACGACTGGTCGTCTTGCAGCGTCGAGCATGGCGGCGGATTGGGAAAACAGAGACCGGTCAATAGGGAAGAGCGCCCCCTCCGTTCTCCGCCTGCTCGAGCCGGGGCTAAACGAGGCGACAATCATTCGATCCGGCGGGAAATAAAGTATCGGAAAACGCCGTCTTGCGGGTGTAACGAGCCTCGTGCCTAGTTTGTGAAGGCGGCGGCCTTTCTTCGTCGGTCGCGCGAAATCGGAGACTTAGATTCGTGGCCCGAGGCTCTGTGGTTGCAAGCCCATGTACGTGCGTGCGGTCTACCGTCGGTGCATTCGTTTGGCGAGGTGAGGCGATTATTATTGAGTGCGCCGGGGTCACCGAAGAGGCAGAGCGAGTGTAATTTCAATTAGCAACTATAACAAGGCGCAGCTGTTTTGGGCCCTAATTTTCGTCGCACTTTGCGAATAAAGTTTTCGCTGAAGGCCAGCGCTATATAGCACGCGTGGTTGTCAGCGTTGTATCGTTGTATCGTTGTGTTGTATCTTCGAAGACCACCATGAGCGGTTATATAACTCCTCGAGTCGCTCTGCTTACGAGTGTCATCTTTCTTATTTTTTTTTCGGTTTGTACCATCGTTCTTTTTAGCGCATTTGTACCTTCTAATATCGAACTGCTTCGCCAAATCAGCATTTAATAAATAAAACAAGGGCGTGCTTTTCCAAGCGCCTTAGAAGGTGAACATTGCACAAAGTCAGTTTGCATGTTTATTTTTGCTGCGGCTGCATTGAGATGGTTTGTTACGTATGCATGGTGGAATTACTTCACAGGGAGTAATTGAGAGAGCGACGAAGGAAAGACAAGGACGTTAACCGGTGTGCTACTGGGAAATTTCACCCCACAAAATCGTTTACGGATTAATTATTAACAAATTGTGGTCATTAACGAAACGTAACGTCCCGCGCAAACGACGCTAGTCGCAACAGAGCTCTTACTTGGGCCGGTTCGGTTACAACTTTCGTCCCGAACGTTGTATGCGCTGTTACTCGTTACTTCGTCCTTCGCAATCTTACTTGTGTTCGCATAACCCGGCCGTCTTGCATTTCGGTGTAAGAGACCCTCACGCAATCAAGTTCACCTCATTTCACATAACCTTACCTTAATCTTTCATCAACCGTGAAAGCTTATTCTCGAAACACAGCTAGCTAAATGTCAAAGTCCTGAAATAAGAGGAGGAAAAGGGGAAAAAAAAACCTGAAAGGCTAGCTTACATGCTCGTCCCCTTTGCTATAGCATGCGCAAGCGAACAGGGTTACCGGATGAAAACAAATAATGAGGTAGACACTAGCCATGCAAGCACGACACCTTGATAGTCAGCAGCGCACTGCTGGACGAAGGCATCCCCCATAGGTCTCCATCCTGCCCTGTCCCACGCGAGCACATCAAATAGTTCACCGAGGCCAGTTGATTTTATAAGCTTGCTTTCTCTGTCACATATACGAACCGCCTCAACTATAAGCTGGAGCTCGTGCTAGATGTGCTTTCGAAGCTGATGGTAATAGAATAGCGTTTAGGCGTTATGTGATCACGTATCTTAGAGCGGCACCGCGCCGGCTTTCACACTGAAGCTAAAGCTTGTCGTTTTCTCTTTGTTGAACAAAGTTCATAAACGAACGCTGGAGATGGTAGTCGCCGTCCTGACGAACACTGTTCGTCGATTCAAGCCTCCATCTTCCCCTGAGCTTCTCTTTTAGTTTGGATTTCGCTTGTATAAGGTGCATTTGCCACACTGAATGCAGAAGGGCATATTCCAAACTAGATGTGTGCACACTGCACGATTGCATTCTCTTCTGCAACGCACATTGGAATGCTTAATGAAAGTACCGATCACGTACTCCTTCGCGTAAAACATGCGCTAAGACACACTCAACAAAACTCTGCATATTTTTATATGGTGAGCATCAGTTACTTTGATCACTCTGAATGTAACTGACGATCATCGTGTGCAGTGCATTGGGGTTTGTTTTAAATAAAATGCCAGCGATCATATTTCCAACGCATTTAGTACAAAAGCAATAATTACAGCCCTTCGGGGATGCTCTGACCTTGGTGTGCTAGACCACACGGAACAGACGAACCTCTCGCGCTATCCGAAATTGCTCAATAGCTTTTTTTTTTTTCTTTCATCGGAACGTTTCGCCTTCACGCCAACATATACAAGCTAAAAAAAGAAAATGTGTTTCTTAGCGTGTTCTGGTCGCCGCGGCGTTCGCTGGGTACCGCTGTGCTCAGTATAGTATATAACATTTCGGCAGCCCAACTTTATCGCTCTCTTATTTTGCTCTTTTTTTTTTTTTTTTTGAAAGGTGGGGTGGAGAGAACGTAGTTACCGCGCCATAGGAGCACCGCCAGGATAAGTAATTCATGGTGTCGCGCGCACTCTTTCACGCAATAACCAGGAAGCATCATTCTGCCGCCACAGACGACATTTTGAACGCGGGCAGAGCTCGCGCACAAATAATGCATCAGCCTCGACGATGGTGCATCGTCGGCGAGTGCCTGCCGCGGAGGGTCCGCTCCTCACACTGCCACCCAATCCCCCCCCACTTTCTCGCCGTTGCAACCGAGAGCCGGGGGAACGGCCAGAAATCGGGCTGCGACGCTGACGTACCGCGTGTACATGTGAGGGGGGCACGTCACTCGATCCGACTTTTGCGTCCTCTGCCGGGGTTGTCGCGCCCTATGTGCGTTTTTGCTTGCCCACAGTCCGCTCTCGGTGCCTTTCCTGTTGGGGGCCGAGGGGTTTTGTTGGCGCTCTGCAGCGAGTCGGGCACGTTGTGGGAAGGGAGGCACAGAGACGCTCGCGGCGCGTGCTCCCGCGGCAGTAGCAGCCCCTCTATAATCTTGCTGTCGCACTCGTCGCCGCGCTCGCAATTAGCGCGCCTCTCCTCGGGCGCTCATGGTCCCCCTATCGAGCCCGCAGCCGTCAACGCAGACAGGACGGCCGGCTGCCAGATACAGCGTCGAGGATCGGCGGCAGTCAGCTCCCCCCCCCCTCGACCTCAGGCTTCCGCTTTGCCACTTCTCGGCAGCGCGCTCGATTCCATTCGAGCTTCCTCTTATCCGATCACGCGTGCAGAAAAGCGAAGCCCGGCACTAACACGCAGCCAGCGATGGGGGGCAGTCTGCGCCAAGAGGGAGGGGATGTACCAGTGAAATGAAAAGGCGGTAAAAAAAAATTAAAATAAAAGCAGCCGGGATTGAAGAAGGGCGACCCGAACCGTGCGCTTCCTTTTTAATTGGATGTTCGCGCAAAGCCCGCACGCCCGCGCGTGCGCGAGCCGGCCGCCCTTCCTGGCTTTTTCTACGGCATTCTTTCCCTATACCCTCTTTTCTCTCGATATCCTTTGCACTTTTGCATTTTTTTACACGCCCGCTCGCTCGGCTATTAGCTTGCGTGACTTCGGGTAATGGGCGCACGGGCCGAAATTGGGGAAGCGTTTGAGAGTCCTGATAAATGAGAGATAAAACGAAAGCGAAAGAGCGCAGAAAGGGAATCAATGGCGCGGCCGCGCGAGCCGGTGGCTGGGCGCAGCAGCAGCAGCAGCAGCGGCGGCAGCAATTGCCCGTCGCCGCGAGCTCAGTGGCTCGCAAATGCGACGGACCGGGGGCCTCGCCACCGCGCCGCCCCGAGAGCGGAGGGCGTCCGGAAGGGCCCCATTGTGCTGCCATGTTTCCACTGATGACTCAATAAGGCGCCGGCGGAGGGGGGGGGGGGGGGCGCGTCGCTATACTGCCTTCGTAGCGCAGCGCGCGCCGCTCTCGCGCACTGCTCGTCGTAACCGAGCGGCCGCGCTTTAATGACCAACGGACTTGGCGCGCGCGTGCGTAATGCGAGCTTTCATTGTGGCGGCACCAGCCTCGTTCGCGGACGGGCAAAGCGGTGTCGAAAGAAGGTTGCTTGCTTGTAGACATGCATGAGTGAAACTCTATTTGGACTTCGGCAAAATGTCAATTGAAGTGAACACGCGGAGGATCGCGGTCAGCGGGTGATTTGGTAACACGCTGTTCATCGTGATGCGATCGTCAGAGTAATGTCCTACTGGGTGGGGAATGGGAACATGGAAACGCGTGGGGACCCACCTAATACAGAGCCTAGGAAATTACGTCATATATAGACCACAAGGGGCGCGGAGAGAAAGAGAGGAACTAATGAGAAACAAATTGGAAGGAGGATAGGGGGTGACTATTATGGTTGTGGATAGAGGACGTCAGCTCTACCAGTTAATTGCGACACAAGCGAAGGTTTCATGGCGGTATGTATTTCAGTCGAGCAGCGACACCGCAGCAGCACTAGCGCCAGCGTTGCTGCATACGTTCCCATTCAGTCGTTTGCCTATCAAATAAGTCTCCACAGTTCCCCAAGCAACCGCATGCATCTTTGACTTTCTTCAAAAACTGATCACAACTAGACGCGAGGGTTGTAGGTTGAGGGCCATTTAACGTCGCTGCACAGTTTAGCTTGAGCAGTAACAACTTCGAGGTGTTTCTTTCTGATAGCATCGCCCCTTTGGTGAAACGGTAAGGCACAAGCACAAACTAAACGGGTACGTGGCATGCTTAGGATTCGAAGCAATGAATAGTAACGTTGCGTAACGACCCTAAATGCTGTATGCAAAGCCGGCGAGATTACAAGGGTCGCAGGTGAAGCCTGTGTGTGAAGGGGAAGGAAGACGAGCCTTGCGGACGCGTTTGTTTCGTTTTGATTCTTTTGAGCACATGCTCGATTTATCTCGATATGTAGTCGGGGCTCCAGAATTAAAAAAAAAAAGGAAAGAAAGAAAGACTACAGGCAGAACGCGACTCGTACGTGTCACCGAATCAAATTGTGAGAGGCGTTACGTCACACTGCAAAGGTATATGGTGGCTCGTTTACGTAAAATCGCGGAAGCAGCGCACTTATCATGCATACGGCTATACTTGTCTTTCTGCGTAGTCAGATTTGTTTTAACAGCGCAGCAGTTGAGGGGCCCACCGTCTCTGATGTCTTCAATATCCGCAGTCACGCAGAAGCTAAAAGTGGACCCGCTTTTGCCCTTAACCCCTACTATACCCGCACCTTTGCCCTTACCAGGACCCACTATCCGTAATCTTACCTTCATCCCACTGTCATATAGTGATTGTGCGAAAGACAATATAGAAAGAAAGAAATAAAAAAAAAGAAGTAAAGAAAGAAAATTCTCGGGTTGTGCAGAAGGGAAGGCGAAGTGTGAGGCGAGGGGCGAATTTCGAACAGAGGAAGATTTAACTACCCTCCACCTTTCTTTTTGCAAGTCTGGCGCCGTGTTCCTTGCCCAACGTCGTGCGTGTTAGAGTAATATTGAATATAATGCTTGCGGCAACAGCATGACGGTCGGGCAACATCGGTGGTAATTCTATGAGACCATAAAATTGCTAATGCAAGTGTCTGACGTCTTTTCATTGTTTTGTGCCCCTGCAACACGAGCGAAGATGCCCCTGTACAAAACCAAAGATTTCGGCTTTGTTTCGAATTAGCCACGCTGAAGTAAGACTTGCATTCGTTTGTTATTTCTATCGGCTTTTGCAAATGGAGCACGTTCGCACAGAGTGCCTTCAGGAAACGCGGATGTAGAACAATCGGTAACGAAGGGGAAAGAAAACAATAACAAACAAGACACGTAAGGGAACGGACTGCAGCGTATGATGTGGGTTCCCAGCAATTCTCTGTTCGCTTGTCGACATAGTTCTTTTTTTTTTTTTAGCTGAATGCGTTATACCAGCACGCACGCTTATTTCGTGACTATATACGTACACACGTTCACGCGAACCGCCAGTGCCAGCTTTTCATCCCGCCGTCGAGATTACCACCCCATAACGGGGCACGTTTAAAGTGCAGCTAATTAGCCGAGATGCAGCGCGTCGCGGTCGCGTATATATATATACATATATATATATATATATATATATATATATATATATATATATATATATATATATATATATATACGTGCCCCCTCGGCCGCTCGAATGAGCACCGGTATTAAATCGCACACGGTGACATCTACTTTAAGATTCGCATCGCGATGCGCGAGAGGCAGCGGCGAACTAAAGAGCACGAAAACGAAGGGAAAAGGGAGCTATATAGTCGAGAGTGAATGAATAACAGAAGCGAGATAGAAAAAATAAAAAGTAAAACGTCGCGGAAATAAAAAAAAAAATGACGACCGTATAGCGTATAGTGTCTGGCGCTGCGAGGCTATTACCGGCTGGAAGCCATGCGATGCCCACACACCGGGCCTGACTCAGCAGCAGCGCGGTCGTTTTGCGTGCGTGGCTGCAGAACCAGGGCTGGACCAGTGCGCCGGTGAATGGCCTCACGGCGCACGCGGCTAATGCCTCCCGATCGGCCGCACATCGTTGCGCGGTATGGTGCCGTTAATTTGTTATTCGCCAGCGCAGGTATGGGGAGGGTAATCTTCGGAGGTTGTTGTAGGGGTTTCCCGCCACTTCTCTCATGCTGGTCCCTATATATATATATATATATATATATATATATATATATATATATATATATATATGTATATATATATATATTCGCGCGTCACAAATTTCCCCAACCTCGCGGTTATAGCGGGCGAAAGTCCTGGACTCCAGGCGCAGCGACAGGAGCACATACGTGAGATATGTGTTTACGAATTCAGGTGCTTTGGAAAAGGACCCGAGTCGTCAATTGCGCTATGCAGTGAAACCTCATTGAAACAATCCTGCTTAATACGTCTTTAGGGATAATACGTTCTTCCGCCGGCCATATCCTGTACGCAACGTATTTTCATGCGGTTGATACGATTCTTGGATGATACGTTTTATTTTCCGGTTCCTGCGAAGATGGTATCAAACAGATTTCATTGTATTTTCGAAAGGTTTAAAGCTTGACTTTATGCCTCGCATTTGCAGAATTATATCATCTCTAGTCCCTCGCCGTGCACGATTCGTCGTGCACTGGCAATGCTTCGAAATGGAGCTCTGACACTAATTGCTTAGTTCCAGATGAATCGCCGACTAATGGCAATGTCCGCTGTATCGAGGGCACCTCGTTTTAAAGGCGTCTTTTTACAGTGAATCTTAGTGTCTGATACTGTGTTCATGACGACATACTATTGATTTAAAAAATAACGAACGCTGATACTTCCTACTTCATCCTTATTACGGTCTTGCTCCTGTCCATCTTTCTTTTACTTCAGAAAGGTAACCTTTGATTTCTCAGCTCTCGCGATTCTTCTTTTTTCCTTTGCTTTTTTCAGTGTAGCCCATCACAGCTTCGTTCCGCTTTGGAACAATACCTGAAATCTGCCTTCGTTATCTTCAAAACCGTTCATTGCGTCGCTAGTCCCTCCTCGCACAATATACCCTCACTTTAGACGCATGCACGTTCGCTTTTATCCATATGCTTGATATTCACTAATTTCGCAGAGGCGCCACACCCTGTTCCCGCGTTTAATCCTTCGTGGTCCGCTGCGCCATGCGCCAGGGAACGATCCTTGCTAGAGAGGGAGCCGCAGCTGCCGGCCTTCGCTAATGAGACGAGCAAAGGAAAAAAAATGGAGGGGTCCATTGCGCCCATCAAGAAAGCATTCGCAAAGCACCGACCGGGGTCCGTGCTTCGCGTTCAGCGCCAGCACAGCCGCGTTCACGACGCGCTATCGTAAGAACAGAGGGACAGTCGGGTCACATCGCCTATTGGGAAGTGTACGTACAGTTCCTTCAGAAAAAGAAAAAGAAAGTAAGAACTAAGTTTATGCAAAATGTGAAGCGTGTGGTGACCTTGAAGTGCGCTTACCAAATATTGGCAAAGAACGTGCCAACCTCACTTAGAGATTTCTTTTCTAGCGCGCTAACGCCACCAACAAAGAAATAATAATAATGAAAAAAAAAAGAGAACGGTACCGAGAATTATGCATAATGACCACCTGGTTCTTTAGCTGGCACGTTCGAAAAATAGTGCAAACGTAACACGCTGTCCAGAATTCGATCCGTCACTCTTCTAATATCCCCTAGTGTGCCTATTGGAATCGGTATTTGAATCATCTGTACGCACTGTTTCTATGGCATACTGCGAACGCACCAGGCGCGCTTCAGGGGCGCGCCATAGGGCTACAGCTCCTCGGTGGCGGCTTCTTCGAAGTCGAGTCCCGTATACGTGTCGGGGCCAATTGACGAGCAACCCCACCTCCCCCCCCCCTCAGGGGCGCTCGTTCATCCGTGAGCGGTCGAGGGCGCCCGGCGTTGCCATAGCAGGATCGCCGAATGGAAGACGGGCGGCGTTATGGGCAAGCGGTCGAAAAAGACTCACGGGAGGGGGGGGGAGGGAGGGCTCGGTTCGGCGTCAGTGCGGCGCCTTTGTTTCTCGTCGACGCTCCTCCACCGCGACGTGGTCGCGGAAGGGTGCCCTCGGCGCCTTCGCATATATGACATCTCCGGCGCTCGCGCGCGTCAGCAGCGACGAAGAGCAATTTTCTCTTTTCGGGCCTCACGGCCATTACGGCCGCCTCCCGAGAACGCCGGGGGCCGATATAGCCCCGAGCCCGAGCGCTAGCTTTGGCAAGAAATCAGTTTTCGTCCGGGGCCCACATCGAAAAAAAAAAAAAAAGAAAACGTGGCGCGCGCAACGCAAATAGGATTTCGACTCCGGCGCGCAAGCGGCGGCGACTGCTTCGCTGAGCGATTGGGAAACAATAAACTGGGAGACGGATACACGCTGTCCCTCGATGTGGCGCTCACTTGAGCGTGCGCGGCCGGGAAAAAAAAAAGGGGGTAGCGCGCGAAGCCCCGCGATCGCCCGCGTCGGGGAAACACACACGCGGACTCGCTGGCTGCGGGAACGGGGGACTCCCTGGGACAAAATCAATAGCGAGCGACGAGCAAGGCGAAGGGGCGGCCAACACAAGCAAAACAAGAGGCGTATCTCATCACGTTGAAATCCGAAACCCATGACGCATCCGAGCCTGCCTGCGGACTGAATATGAAAGGGAATGCTTTCGCTCTGGCTTCGTACACTTGGACCGGTTTGATTTTTCTTTCTACTGCCTTATTATACATTTTTTTTACATTTATCTATTCTTATTTCTCGGTCCTCGTGGGGTACGTGTGAAAAAAAGGAACTCGAACAGAGGAAGCTCCGCTTGAACTGAACGGCTGCTCTCTTTAATATGTGATTTTTGTTTCACCTTCATGCATGCCACTTCTGTCGGTGCATAGAACAAAGAAGCTAGAGAAGTGATCTCCTCCCCCTCTGCTCACCCACCTTAACTTTTTTTTTTTCATTCCTGTTTTTTTTTTTTTTTTTAGCAGTCACGCCATGCCCTCATGTATATTTGTAAATGCGTCAGCACGCGCGCTGTCAATGCGCCCCCAGAGAAGGGTGAGCTCTTCTGATAATACCTCGCGCAGAAAATGGCCGCGCGCGCGTGCGGGCGCTGATCGGGCGGCGGAGAGCGGGAGGGGGTGGCAGGCGCGAAGTCGGCGGTGGCTGCTGTCACCTCTGCCGGCAGCCGATAAAATGCCGGCCGGGGCGAGGAAGCGCGCGGCTGCTACGGGCGCAGGAGCGGAAATCCGCTCGCAGCAGAACGGCACCTTGGCGCTGTCAGCCTAACACGAGGGGTCCAAAGGCTTTCCTCGATGCGTGCTGACCCCGCGCATACATAGTATGCTATGCGCGCACCTGCACTGCTGCGCTATCCGAGCGGCGCAAAGCAGTTGGGAACGAGACGAAGCCAGCTGGGTTCTTTTCCTGTTGAGCAAGTGGATCGAGTGTGCGGTGGCTGGCCGTACAGAACTCGCCATGGATGGCCGTTAGTGAGGCCGCCGAGTAGACGGCCTTCCGGGGCTTGCGGAGAAACGTGCGCTGCGCGGAGACTGCTTTACTGTTGGGACTTTGCCTTGTTAACTACAGCAAGGACAAGAGAGGGAGACAGAGAGATAGATATCCGTTCGTGCCTGCTTATGTGAATGTGAAGGCGTAAAGGAAAGTTACAAGTAGCCAATTTCCTTGATGGGCAAAATAAGGAACCGGTTTATTTATGTCGGTGAAACGGCGAGAACTAAACGAGAGTTGTATGTGTACGGATGGAGTTCCATTAGTTAGAAGCTGAAGTGGGACCTCTCGTGCATGGAAACAAGGGTTATTAAAGTAGATGGCGAAACAGTGATGACAACACATGATATTAGCGATTACAAGGAACTGTCAGGAAGCACGACCGAAATCACTAACGCCTCAGTTACGCACGCACAGGCACACACACACACACACACACACACACACACACACACACACACACACACACACACACACACACACACACACACACACACACACACACACACACACACACAGTGGTTGCATAGATTAAGGCCCCGCCACGGTGGTCTAGTGGCTAAGGTACTCGGCTGCTGATCCGAGGGTCGCGGGATCGAATCCCGGCCGCGGCGGCTGCATTTCGATGGAGGCGAAATGTTGAGGCCCGTGTGCTGTGCGATGTCAGTGCACGTTAAAGAACCCCAGGTGGTCAAAATTTCCGGAGACCTTCACTACGGCGTCTCTCATAATCAGAGCTGGTTTTGGGACGTTAAACCGCACGAATCAAATCAATCAAATCAAATGCATAGATTAAGTACGGTCGTCAATAAATTAATGATGACGAAAACTACAACGGTAAACGTATTCAGAAAGAATACGTTGTTGGACATTATTGGAAAGAGTCAATAAATTAAGTGGTCGCAAACAGAAGAAAAGAACGAACTAAAATGATGCGGGTTAATTAATGCGAGAAAGTTCAAATAATGTAATTCAGTTCTGTATAAAACCTGTGAGCTTTCCTCAATTTTAAACGAAATAGCAACGGGTTCCAGAGTGATAACGCTGAATAATGTAGTGACTGTTTGTAGTTGAAGGTGGAAACGCAGGGCAAATACAAAAAGCGATATTCGGGCAAAACTTGCATTGTTATTTCTTTCTCTGTTTTTGAGGAAATGTTGATAAACGGGTTACTAGAACATTATCGTTTATTCCGTAAAAGTGTAAATGGAGCAATTACATGAAAACAGTCTGTCACGATCAATATATTATCCTTTCTTAATAATTAATTCCCGCCAATACTTGTGAACAAAATGTGATTAGGCGAAGTGCACGATTTCAAATGGCTTCCAGCGATCTGTTCTTATGACGTTTTGCTCTACGACTTTGCCTTCATCTGTGGAGATGGAGGGCAACCTTATGAACGAAAAAAAAAAAAGAAAACAAGAAAAAAACACGCGAATATTGCTTATCCCAGCCTTCACTTATTCTATTTGTAAGCGTCCGCACGCTAGTTTCATTTCGATTCGAAGCATTCAGAAACGGCTGCGTCGCCAGCTCAGGCTAATAACAAGCATATTATGCAAACATGTGTGCCTTCATTCAGAAACACCCCTTCACGTAAGTACTGGTCACGTCGTCCCGTTACGTCACCGATCGCTATTGTATGTGAACAGTGGGCAGCCGAGAGCAATCCAGTGAGTGCTCTGTCTTGCGAGGAAACGTCCCAATTATCAAACGACTAGTGGCCGCTATAGAACGAAGATCGGAGGGACGCACTTCACGGTTGCATAAATTAGCGGGCAGATGAGAGCGATTGCTCATAACGGTGATCCAACACTGCGAAATATTATAGGGAACTATGGCTGAAACTGTGAGATGGTTTACAAGACCAGAGAAAAGCAAACCACATCGGGAGACATTTCCATCTTTGGCGACACCCTACAGGACCCCACGAAAATTGCCGAATATAGAGCACGTGGAGGCGACAGTGCTTTCGTAATTGTGCGCTATTATGCCACAGCTCGAGCAGCTGCAAATAACCCGCTGTTGTGTTTCAGTCCGTGCAATGGGCTGTTATAAGCGCTTCACGAAGAGCCATGTTCCTTCTTTGTCCCCCCCCCCCCCCCACTTAATTCCTATACCACACCCCGAGTTTAAGGGACATTTACTCTCATCTTGTTCGCTCTTTGCAACCTCCCGTTATATTTGGCGCTTCATGGGATAGAAATGGCGAACATTTGTCTATTTTTATTACTATATTTGTATTACCCCGGAACGCGCGCATGAGAGTACAAAAGCTCTCAGCGCAAGTGATGCATATAGACGCATGCTTTGGCGGTTCCTTCGACTGTTTATTTCTAATTTTTTTTTTATATTGAGCTTCGTGACAATATCCTAGCAAATAATTTGCATAGTGAGTGGCACTCGGCATAAGCACCTCCCTAAGCCTTTACTGTTTAGAAGATGCCTCAGCTCGCAGAAACGATGGGCTTTAGCGTCATTCAAAGTTGAGAGAACTAGTGGACAAAAGCGAACAGCGTGAAATACTCTCACGCATTTGTACATACGAGAATTTAAAGTATCCGTGAACTGAGGCACTAACACTTAGTGTTTTGTCGTCTTCTATATTTTATCAATTTAATTTATTTGTTATGGATTGAGAATGGTGATGAGGAGTCTACAGTGCCTGCTTTTACACAACGTTAAGCTGTTTAACGAAGGATGATAGAGCAAGTGAAACCGCCCAGCTATATAATAGCTCGCCACTATATACTTTCCTGTTAAGGAATGTTTGGAAATAGTCCATAGCTGTGGCCTTCTGATAGGTGCCAAAATTTTGCTTTTTTTTTTTCTGGCCAGCTAAATATATAACTCCGTTTGAGGTTTAACGCAAACGCGGGAGTATTTTATAACCGTGGTACAACGAAGTGAGCCATTTTCGGATCTCCTGCGGTGAAGCAGCTTCATTGGGTAAAGGATGTTGACTAGAAAGCACACATTACAGACGCCACGCCGTCATTATAATCACGGACTTTTGTCGTATCTCATTGCCGTATATAGTATACCCACCGGTGCTTTTGTCGAGGACATTTATGCAATTACGCGGTGCTATCACTCTTTCATCTCTCTTGTCCATGATGAAACTCTTGTCCGACATATCGGGGCGCAATCGTTTATGTTGTGGTGATCCAGAGGCTTCAAGCAGAATGCCGTTTTTCGCTGCAGTTCTTGTGCCTTGATTGGCCGATTTGCGATACTGGATGAGTAGGCGTATATAGCAGTACATGTCCAGCACAACGTTATAAAAGCCATTCTTCACCAGACGTTGTTGATTACGACAAAAATGATAGTTCACGCTGACAACAAAAATGTGCCGCCGTTGGATTATGTGCTATTCTTTAACGCCGCGACACATCATTCCGGTATCTGCTGAACGGGCTATGGAACACTAACAAACTAATTTACTTATGAGCGAACCTATAAGAGGGCTAACTTAATCGTTTCGCTTTTGACAATGCGATGATCTGGGCTAGGACCAGTGCTACATACCTTAGCGTCAATTAAAACCTAGACATAATTCATGTAAAGCGAGTTACATAGCATCCTGTCGAAGGCATGTGCGTGCGGCTTTGTTCCGTTTGGAGCCACAGGCAGCGTTCCTTTTGCAGCTACATTATCGCAGGCGTCAAGTGCTCTAGACACTGCGTGTTAGCGCGTGCAATCGACTTTCACTTGATGTGAAACGTTCATGAGGTTTTGTCGATTGTGACGAAGTCTTTTACTCGCAGTCCTGCGAGCGAAGGTGTTTGAAAGTGTCCACATGCTTATTTCGAAGGCATATTTTGAAGTTTTGCATTCTGTGCACTACAGAGTGGCTTGTAAGGAGCACACGTTGCTCAAGCAAATCGCCTTTGCGAACGCGGCATTAACAAGAGTGAATGGCGTCTCAAGGGCCCTTGGGAAGTTAAAGGTTGCGTGTACGGTCACTGCTCGCATTTCTCACATGACTCCTGGGTGAAGCCAGGACTTCGCTAGATCCGCCCACTATAAGCTGTCGCACATGAGCATTTCAAGTGACAGAACGTCGGCTTGAGGTCACTAAAAGTGATTACGTTATTTAAGTTCACAAAAAAAAAAAAAGGTACACTAGTGACAGCCAGCATATTATTGACGAAGATTGCCGACCAGCCAGAAAGAGTCCTTATGAATTCGAAAAAAGTTTGTTAAATAGGTTCATCGTTCTACGTCATTACTGAAGGGCCGCCAGCGTGTTGCATTGCAAATGAAAATTCTGCAAATATTTTATTTCGTGATTAACACACCTGACAGATGGAGAGAGTTTTGGAAGTCAGCGTTTGCTTGTTATTTGATGTTTCGTACTAGTAGTTTCGTGCACCATATGCAACTGCATCTCTGCATACCTACAACTTATTTATTTCTTCATTTAGCGCCCATCCACAAATATAAGCTACCGGTTGCCGATGCCTCCACCGCCCCTCCCCTCCATTAATCTCTCTCTCATTCTCTATCTCTCGTTCGTCAGCGGCGCTAATAGGGGCCGCTATACTTAACGATAGATCTCATTCTGTATTCTTATCCGTCGCGCCAAGTGGCTGATTCCTGTTTAACGTCCGAGCTCTACGTTAAAAAAAAAAGTTACAAAAGAGGAAAAGGACGTGGAGTGAAACCGTCACAAAATGAGGCCCGAGGTATACCAGAAGAGCAGCAGCACTTCAGCGCGAATCGGGAGTGGAATCGCGCGAGCACGTGGTTGCGACGTATAAATTTGCGCCTGCATCTGTCAGCGCGCCCAGATTATACGCAATATGTGCACGACAGAGACTACGAAAGCCCGCGCGGCGCCTCGTTACGTTCGCGCTGCGTCTGTTTTAATTCTCCCCGCTCTTATACACTACAAGGACGCACTCAATGAGGAAACGTCGGCGCCGTCGTCCGAGCGCTTTTGTGCGGCAAACAATGCTCGCAAGGAGATCAGGACAGCGTGAAAGAAAGAGGGGGTAAGGAAGGGAGCAAGCAGCCCCCCGCGCGGCACTGCGGCGTACGCGCGCCGAGGTAATCTGTTTAGGGCAACGTTATGGCGCGCGTTGTGGTGTGTCGGGAAGCTGCCTTTTGTTTTCTTTCTTCCCGTTGTCTTTTATAAACATCGGCCCCTATTTGTAAGTAAACATGGCGAGGGTTGTCACGAAAGAATGAGACCCATCGCGCTGTATACACTCCTTTCAGAATAGGAAGAACAGAAAAGAGGAGTAGACGGTATAGAGGCGGCGCGGTCCTTATACCGCCGTCATTTCAAACCGCGGGCGGCGCGGAGCTCTTTTTTCCCGGCGCTTTACAACGTCCTGCCATCGCTTGCTGGGGGCTTGCCGTTCATCCGGCCTCTTCCCCGGAGCTTCCGGCAAGCGGCGCACGTCATAAAAGTGGCCGACGCGCAGTCAGGGCGCCTTGATCCCTTCGCCGGTGGCGCTCGCTGCGCTGCAGGATCGGAGGCAGCCGCCGACAATCAGCCACATTTGCCGGAGCAGCTTGCGGAAGGGTTCTTTCCTCTTTGGAGTGTTTCTTTTGTTTTTGTTTCTCTTGAACGGAGCATGGCGGTCTCCGATGTTCGCTTTCGCTTTGAAAGGAAGAACACAAAGGGGAACGACGTAATGTGCTCCGCTTGTCTATTATATACAGAAGCCGAGTGAATGAAGGACCTGCGGCTCTCGCTGTGTAGGTACAGTGAGTTCACGTTAATGAGCACTGTCGTACGTGATATAGCGGGTTGTTAAATAATAATAATAATAATAATAATAATAATAATAATAATAATAATAATAATAATAATAATAATATGATGATGATGATGATGATGATGATGATGACGACGACGACGACGACGACGACGACGATAGTAGTGCCACGCTATTGTAAGTGGGTGGGTGGACAGCACGAAATAGATTACGATATTTATGACATTCGCGAATAATTACTATACAGAACGAAACAAGAAATAATTTACAAGGCACAGCAGCACGTTAACTTGCTTAGACGCATGGTTAACAGAAATGGTGCGTGCGGTGCGTGGTATAGAAGAAAATGAAAGAAATGGTGTATAGACTTAAACGCGCGCTGCAAACGGACGTCCACACGCGTTAAGTGTCGTTCATTATCAATCCTGCTGAGTAGGAAAACGGAAGAAAGAGTGAACTTTCGAAGATGTTCACATTTGCAAAACAACTTCTGTAGGCGTTCTCGAAAGTAGAAATAATGTACAGTCGCCATTATAGGAGTTCTTAGCGTTAGAGAATGTGACTGCAAAGATAGTTTTTTTTTTTTTTCCAGAATTCAAAAACCGAACATTAAGAAAAGGAAGCCGGTGCAACAAGAATACGTATAAATGCAGAGAGAGAGAGGTCATGCGCAAGTTTGCAAAGAAATAGGTACCGTTTGACTTGCCTATCTAGATCTGTTTAGGACTATCGACCTTAGAAGAAAGGTGGCTCCGCGCAGATTGAGAGGAACTTCTTTTTTAAATTTTGTACATCTAAAAGCGTACAGACAAATGGGTGGTAGTGTTATGAGGCACTTAAGGTGCGCAGAGGACGTAAGGGGAGCATAAAAACGGGCACCACGGTTACCAATTTCGGCAACTCGAGACAAAGCAATTTCGCTATAACAGAATACGACGTGATATGCTTCGTCGGCTGTACGCTGGCTTGTTTTCCCATTTGTTCAGTATAGGAGTGTTCTGTCCATAAGATAACAGGGACAATATGTGCTTGTTTGTACGTGAGAGCACTCGCTCGTGCAGGGAGAGTGCTCTCTCTAAGGCTTTTGGTTTCTTCCGTGTATGGGAGGAAGAAGTGAACGGTTGGTTGCGCAAGATGCTGGCATTATTTGTAAATAAGTTTTTGCGATTTCAAGGAAGCCCCACAATGGTTTAGCTATACGCCAGACGTCACGGAGAAACGGTGTTCGAAGCAAAGCAAAAACAAAACAAAGCAAAGCAAAAACAAATTCGCACACTTGAAATAATGTATAACACGGCTCGCGGGCTAATGCGTTACCTTCAACAATGACTCTGCGTATATGTTGCTGCCTGCACCTAATGTGAAGTATCTCCGCTGTGAAGAACGGCAACGTCGTGGTACTTACTCGCCAAATGACACTACGACGGGGTCGCTCACGCAGCGTTTGCGAGTTCTCAGCTGCAGTCTTTTGACCCCGCTACCGCCGAAGCCATCTCGTTATACGAATAAGCCTTACTCTGTATGCTGTTGTAGCGCGCCCACAAACGCCTACTCATTTCTAATCAGAATGGCCGGCAGTGCACCGGGCGCCCATCTTGTAATTGGGCGGCGGTGGGGGAGAGATCTATAGAGAGCATTCTCTTTCGCTGCCCCTACTTCGACAATGTAGCAGGCTCTCTCCGCTTTGGCTTAACCCAGCCTGACGAGCTACCAATCACAGCGCTCGAGACTATGGGACCTTGGCCTCGGCCGTCAGCTACGTAGAAAGCTATTTGGAGCACAACGCGACTCGTGGATAAAAGCGGATTGCGTGGCCGCCTCTGACTGCGCGATGATATCGACCATCTGTATAGATGTGCCTCGTTTTCTTGCTGTTTTGATTCCGTTGCTCTTTTTTTTTTTCTCCTCATGAGGGATTTCACCGGCGGCGGAACACAACGTCGGTTTACTTCTTCGTAATTCTTTTCCTTTATCTTTCAGCTTTGCGTTGCCTTTTTAGATTATAATAACAAAGTTGGCATTAGTAATTAACTCGCGCAATATGTTTGCTAATCTTTGTTTCGATATTCTGTTTCGCATGGCACGTTCTTATTCAGTATATAGCTTCTATTTCAATTCCTGGAGGCCTGGCTCTCGATTTCATTGTTGGCCAAACAATACGAGTGTGCGCTTACTCCTAGCGCGCTTAGTGCTGTCTTACTCCCTTTCTTCTTCTCTTCCTGTTTTCCTTGGCTGCGCGGAATTTCTGGTGTGCACCGAGATGTGGGAGAGTTAGGACAACAGAAATGAAAGGTCACTGTTGTCCCCGGGTGGTGGGGGGGGGGGGGGGGGGTAACATGTTTACCGTGCAGTTGCGGGAAGTTTCATTATAGCCGATGGAAAAAGCAAAGCCTTGCAATTTTCCGACGGAGTACCAATTTTGAAACTCATTGAAAGGATGAAGATTTCTAGTGTCCATAGATTCCTAGCGTGCGTCTTTTTTTCTTTTGTTCGTTTTACTTTTTCTCTGCGTGTGTACTACTTATTTTCTTTCGCTCTCTTTCTCTGTCCAATTCTCATCCCCCCCCCCTCTCCGAAGCACAGGGTAGCAAACCGGATGCCAACCTGTGGTTAACTCCCTCCCTTCTTCCTCACCTCTCTCTCTCTCTCTCGTGCCCCGGCCATGATGGCATTACCACCAGGATACTAAAAGGCACAAAAGTATTTTCCAGTTCTATATTATAATTTTTACGCAGTCTATCACTGACAGTTCGCTTCCAGTGACTGGAAAATTAACAAAGTATAAGATAAAAAGCCGAATGGGCGTAGTAAGTGTAAATCCCGATGGGACGTGCCGTTCAATGTCAGTACACCGTCTCAGGAGAACGAATAAATGAAGTACGTATGCACGATGCGTCGAAAGCCAGAGCATAAATACAACCACCCCTACAGGATACTATAAACGGGCCTGAACCGCTGAATAACGGGTGATGAGAAGTTTGGGAAGGCCTAAATATAACTTTACGAAAGACGGGGAATTACGCAAACGCAAGGAACGAAAGGGTATACAGCAATGGACCGCAAGTCAGGTTAGAGGAATACGTGTGTGCGTTTCACTAATAGCTGTGCCCGGTGCTACAGAAGCCACGGTGGCGACACCTCACTGTAATACCTGGATCCATTTGCGCGCTGTGCAAAGTGGGCTGGAAGGGGAGATGAAGCGGTCAGCAGTAGCCTGGAGACCTGTGTGTAGTGGTGCTTATATGCCGCTGAAGGGGCGGCGAGCGGGCGGAACTTTGGCTGGGTGGGGCGCCCCCGAGCACATGGTCATTATGTCGGCATACGCGTGTTTGCGTCGTGCGATGGCTTAATGCAGCCGCGCTGGCTCGAGGATGACGCTAGCAGCTCTGACGTCGCTTCTGTTCGAACCGCCGGCAGAGGAGAACGGTCGCGGCGAGCGTCGCGACGTCCATCGGGTCATTACCGGAACCGTGCAGCGGTGTTTGACTCGTTCATTAGGGGCTACGTCGTGGTTACGTTTCGTCTCCCGTCGGTCTGGCCCGTTTCCTACGTGCAGAGTAGCGTGCAAGTAAAAACAAGTAAGTAGACTCGGCGCTGGCGAATGAGTGAGCGAGTGGCCGAATCCATGCGCTCGCGCACATGCAGGGAGAGAGTGAGCGAGCGAGTGGGAATGAGAGAGAGGCACGGTGCGAGCTCTATAGGCATCCTGTTTGGTGCGAGATCTAAAGTGTTAATTGCGCATGTACTCTAATTGCGGCGTATTAATACCGCCTGATTACTTTTTTTCTACACGTACCGAAGCGATTTCATGGCGATCAAAAAATAAATTCGAGGTAAAGGAACTACGGCCTCTCGTGGCCATTTTGTTATCTATAAGCGTTCATAGAATGCCCTAGCTTGCGTTAGTAAACCTGTTGTCTATTAAACTGTTAACGTTATATTAACTAATTCGACGAGAAATGACCACACGGAGACTGAGTGGGGCGGAAAAGTACAGACGGTGAATAACACATAGCTCTTGTTGTTCCGGTTCTTGTTTTCAATTTTTTTTCTCTCTCTGTAATATATTGGTTAACGCTGGCTGGTACATCCCGTACATGGTCGTAGTGTAAGGAACAACCTAGTGTAAGCGGACGCCCGTATTAAATGCTTTCCTCAGTCCTGCAGGCTGACGTAATTTTCGCAATGTCAAGTTTTCAGCGCTGGCCCAACTACACGCAGGCTTTTGAGGCCATCGGCAACACACGTTATATGTGCAGACTGATAGAATTACAGATCGAATTGTGAATACGCCGAATTCTCTGCATCCAGCGGCTCTGCCGCCTCCGTTAGGGAACAAAGTAAACGTAAAGAAAAAATAATAAGATACTGGGGAAGCACATTCACCGGTACTGGTGTGACTTTCCGGTTCGATGAACTGTCGAAGGCGCCCACGCATTAATGAGTTTCGGAGAATGCGCAGCACGCGGCGTGTCTCGCGCCCGGCGCATGCTCACAGATCTGGCACCCCGACAGAAGACTGGCATGCACGAGCGAGCCGACGAATGGCTGAGAAAGGCCGTCCAAGCTCGCGGGCGTCGCCGCGGGATGCGATCGGCGGCGGCGCTCTTTTTTTCGCGCGAAGGCGCTCAATTTACGCGTCGGCGTCGGCGGAAGCGGGTTCGCGCGGAGGGAAGTCAACGACTGACTGGCTTCCAGGAGACGGGGCTGCCTTCTTCCTGGCGGCCCCCGATGAGCCGGGCCCGATAAGTCCGGTTCGTGCGGCGTCTTCCTGTTGCCGCGCAGGACGCCCGTGGCGGCGGCCGCGCCGCCGCAGCCGTTGGCGCCGCGTGGCCCGGCGTCCTGATAGCCAACAGCGCCGGATGGACGTGGGTCGGGCTCGCTGGGCGCCTTACTTGTATAATGAAAGGGGTCGTCGCTGGCTGCACGTAGACGGAAATTGCCGAGAGGTGCTCTGCGCGCCTGATCGCCAGATTACTTCGTTTCGGCGCCCGTCGTCGTGGGCCCGGGAGCCGGCTTCCATTCCCACCGCGCTGTTTACGTATTCCGCTCGGACCCGTCGAGACCCCCCTCCAACGGGCGCGTCTCTCCCTGGCAGCATGCGAGACCCATTAGGGCGCGCCACGCGGGCTCTTCTGCAGGCGCGGGGAGGATGGGACACTTGTAACGCGCGATCGCCCCGTGTCGAATACATCGCCAAACGGCCCCTGCGGCCGATGGGGACACGCATTGGGCCTCTAAGTGGCTCGGCGCTGTTATAAAGCCGCTTTATTCCTTCTCCGTCTGGCGATAAAACGGTCGGGGAATTTCTTCAGCTCGCGCGGATATGTGCGCGCTCTCTTTCGTTTTTGCTTCTGTCTGCGGCTTTTGTGGGCGAAGTGCATGCGCGTCCGTTGTATCTTTCGCTGCGCGGGGCTTCCCTCGCCATATATTTTTAGATTATTGTGCAGTCGCAAAAGAACTGACAAACTGTCTGGAAAGGAGCCCGGAAGAGCTATTAGCTAAGAGGGCCACCACGCTCAGCTTAGTAGCTGTGTGAAAAAAAAAAATGTTCGCTTTGCTTTCTTTTTTCGTTTCTTCTACTTTTCTGGGAATGAAGGAACCGTCTGAGGATTGTGAACCCGGCCAACTTAATGTCACCCCTGTTAAGCAGTATTTATTTTTGCGGTTACCACTATATATACCACATTTTTTCTCTCTTGGTGACCTCGCAGTCACCGTCGAGCCCAAGTTGCACATCAGCACCTATATATGTGAGTCACTACTGTACACTATTGCTCTCAGAGAGCTGCAATTTCAACAGCAGCAAGAGCGAGAAATGTTCTTGTTCGGTGCTTCCAGCTGTTGCTGCTTTCTTACTTGACTCTTCGTCTTCCGTGTAGCGTCGTCCATCCGTACACGCTTGAATTTCGAGATTTCAGATCTCAATGACGTGTGCGTTTAAGTGCCGTCATAGAATTTTTGTAAATTTTCTGCAGCCGCTGTGCACTTAATGTGTTGTCGTGGATCGTGTGCTTAAAGTAGTGCCTGTTCGGTTCTGTTCTAAATTGGTTGCCGTGGAAAAATTGAGGTATATCACCCCGGCTGCTTCATTTCTTTTTTTTTCTCAGCAAAATAAATAAATAAATAAATAAATAAATAATAAATAAATAAATAAATAAGCGAATAAATAAATAAATAAATAATATATAAATAAATAAATAAATAAATAAATAAATACGAACTCGAGACATGCAGGATTTCGAGTTAGGGTTACATCTATGTGAAGATTTTATGAGGCGACGCTCAGTGCCAGTGGCTGTGAAAGAAGAAGATATGTCGAAAACGGTTTCTCCTCAGTTAAATAAGTACAGGGTGAAATACCGCGTTCAGCCCTGACTAACAAGGCAAGCGCATAGAACGACGGCGCCACTGAAGTTCTTTGCCTTTATTGTCGCAACCGCGAAATACGATTGCATTGGGAAAAAATAATGATTGCTGGGATTTTACGCGCCAAAACAGCGATGGGATTATGAAGTACACAGTAGTGGAGAGCTCCTGAAATTTGCACCACCTGGGCTTCTTGAATGGGCACCGATACCTCATATTACACAGACCTCTAGCATTTTCACTTCCATCGAAAATGCAATCGCCGCAGCCAGGTGTCAAACTCGGGTCTTTCGGGTCAGCATGCAGCCACGCACCACCGCGGTGGAATCCAGTTTATTTCATGACGACACGCAAAAGAAAAAAAAAAGAACTGTAGTCATCTAACATGACCGTGTATACTCGATCGACGGAAGCACACTACACCAACAAACGTATTTTTTTTTATTCGAAAGGCTGCCCTTTGGCATAAAATAACAACAACAAACGTATTCAAAAACGCGGAAATAAAAAAAAAGACTACAAACAAGAAGAGAGAGAGAGAGAGCTATATACTGCCTCCCAGAAGTCACCAAGACGCTTCTTTAAAAGGCACGACAGAAATACAAACTTTCTTTCCTTGTTTGTATACTTTTTATAAGCTAATGTCACTTTCCTTACTCCGCACCGTTATGATGTATGAAATGGTTTGAGCATGTCTGCGTATGTAGTGACAGAAGCTGTTTAATTAAAAGCATTCAGTTCACCTTATGAGAGACAACCTGTTAAATGTTACTCTGCATAAGAAGACAGAGTTGGAAAAAAAAAAAAGAAGATATGGCTTAGGAGGAGGAGTAAGGCAGTAAAGAAAAAAAAAAGAAATAAATAACACGAAACCCGTCGTATGTGGAAGCGAATGTAATTATAACGACGATTTTCGTAATAACCTCCTTTCCTCTAATACACTTGTTCTTAAATAAAACCTTTACACAAGCACTTCGCAACGCGTTTGTGCTATATACAACGATTAAGCAACATGTTACAATGTCTATAGGCAGTTCACTGAGGGGCATTTCCCAAAAAAAACTTTTATTATTATTCATTACACCGGCAATAAGGGCTCGCATTCACAACACGTTTTTACGCAAGAATTATTTGTTAAAAGAAGAAAAGAAACAGGAGAGAGAGAGAGAGAGAGAGAGAGAGAGATACCAGCTAATCCTCATACTGGACGCAATATTAGCGATGGCTACCGACCAATGGCGAGCGCTTAGAACGAAATGTTTTGTGAGTTCGGCCACTGAAGCTGAATTCGCAATGCTTTTTCTTGTTTGTGAGTTATCTTCTTCATTGGCCGGGTGCCTTCGCTAATGATGCGTTCCGTACCAAGACAGGCTCAAGTTTTCTCTGACAAAGTATCCTGGCACAATTATTTACGCATGAGTAAGGGACCTGTATTGTATATGCGAATACATCTGGGGCCTAATTCACTAATCTTGCAGTTCACAAGTGCTGCTTGCCATTGCCTGATTGCCCTATGTGGCTAATAATATGCCCGTCCGTAATCAGAATTGACCAGTACCTCTACTTGCGAACACTTATATGAGAATTTTGCGAATATGATTGTCTCGTGGCTTCCAATTTCGCTCCGTAAAAAGGTACGTCTTTTTTTACTCGGTGATATATATTAAACAAGTATGACAGACAGACAGACAGACAGACAGACAGACAGACAGACAGACAGACAGACAGACAGACAGACAGACAGACAGACATAACGTCCTCCAGTGAGGACGTTATGGACGAATGTTTGCACGGACGATTTAAGACCAGAGAAGCAAGGAAATATGACGATATCTACAGGTATCAAAAGAAGGATATTCTCAGGAACGATATAGCTTTTCGTGAGAAGAGCCTTATAAATACCCGTCGACATAAATAGCGAGAGTGTCGAGAGGCTCCAATTTCGAAGGATGAATTTCCTCTGGTTATTATCATTCGCCACGCCACACAGCCAAATTTTGTGTGTGCACAGTCATGCGTGCCTTCGTGCGGATCTATATAAGGAAAGGGGCGGGGAATCCAGGCAGAACCAGCTCAGGCTGTCTGCGTATGCGCGACTTATTAGATTGAGATTGTACGAAGACAACCTTGCCGTTATTACATCAAGCGGCAATAACAGTGCGCACTTCAACAGGAAAAAGATAGGCATGCGATACACGTGCGCTATCAGACTTGCCGAGTCATCGTCTTGCCTAGCGATGAGCCAATTAACTCAAGACATGTTATGTGAAACTGTATAGCCTGCATTGCCTGACATTAGCCACTACTAACTCGTATTAACGATCATTGGCCAATTCTAAACTGTGCTAGTAGTACCCAACTAAATACGGTAGGTCATCACACTATCATTTGCGGTTCACAAAGTTCTCGAGGAGAGTTTGCCGAGGTATACAGTCCCGCATATATAGAATGAAACAAATATTTAGGAAGCGTTCGATGCGGTAACGCCAAACCGAGCCGTCCACTTATCCGGCCCTTTGCAGCAGACGTGCTCGTGTTCCTGTCTTGTTCGCTTCGGCTATGTGCGCAGCATTTAGGGGCAGCAGGCTTCACTCAGCGCCTGTAGCAGATGCAGCGTTCGGGTCGCGACGCGACAGCCCGCAGCTGGCGCCTCTCGTGGTGGTGGCTGATCTTTGGCACGAGTTCGTCAGACGGAAGGTTGCTTCTTCGAGCTGGGAGAGGGACTTTTTTGGGGCCGTGGCGGGGCGTCGTCGGAAGGCACGCGCGGCGCTGTCGAGGAAAACCTCCGGCGCTCCCGGAGCTCGCTGTCGTTGCTCGGCAGCTGGCTGCCATTCAAAGCTCGGGCTGAAACTCAAGGCGTGTTTCACTAGAGGTCAATTACTAATGAGTAATGACAACGAGAGGCGGAAGTAGACAAGGGTAGCCCCCCCCCCCCCTCCTCCTCCCCTTTTTACACACATACAAACACCCTTGCTCTTGCCGTACTGCGGGAGGGAGCGCCGTGCTCGCTTTTTGAGCGCTCGCAAAACAGCGTTTCTCTCTTTGTTTATTCATTTCTTCGTTTCTTTCCGTTCATTCGCGCGCTTCGTCGACAAGACGCTATTTTTCTTCTTTTTCACTTTTTTTTCTTTTTTTCCCTAAAGTCTTGCGGTGCGCTGCGCTTTGCGCGTGCGCCGCGAGCGCGGGATTTCGGAAACGCTCAGGCACGCCTGTGTCACCGTTCTTCTGTTCCCTGTCGTGTCTGGCCGCACCGAGCTACACGGGAGCAAGTGAGAAAAGACGCCCTGCAAGCCACTGCGCGCACTCCGGTCCTGCGTGCGCCGCCCAAAGTTATGGCAGCGATTCATCACGAGGCGATGTGCTTTTTGAGGAAGTTGTGAAAGAAGGACGAAAGCCGTCAGAAAGGCCACTTTCGCGCTTGTAAACAAGCGCGATGATCAATTTTTTTGAACGTGTAGCCGGTGCCCCGCTCGTTCCTTCCTGCGACACAGAACTCCCGGCCCTGACGTTCGCCGTTGCACCCGCGTGTGCCGACATAAAGGTACACACGCAACTCTGCGTGGCGCACTATAGTTATCGCAACCTTAGTGACAGTTTGGTTAGTCATTTCGACGAAGGCTGCCGTTGAGGACAATATTTACGTTGGCATGCTGTCTATATTATAAATGGGAAAGACGTCTCCATTTTCTTTTAATAGCTTCGATTCGTTCCGAGTTTCTAAGAGGGTAACCGCTGACGCTGCTTGCCCGTTTACACTGGTAGTTCATTTTGAGCAAGACGTTTTTGAAAGCTCTCCCAGCCTCTTGTGATGGAACGGGATAATTCCTATAGTTGCTTACATATTGGGGAGATTTCGTTATATTCAGCTTGGCTGCGTCGCAGAAGAAGTCAGTTTAAATATGTGGAAGATGTCTTATACTCTCATAGCTGGTCCGTTCAATGTACAAGCTCTCCGGGGTATCGGTGAAAAGAACAGCAAAGAACAAGAATGGAAACAATCAACTGAGCGGTTATTCGTCTTTGTCCTCTCTTCGGCAGTTTCGCTTTCAAAGCATTACAGAGTCATCGTCTTTTGCGAAGTAAAGTGCATTTCATTGTAAAGAGGAGCAGGAGAGTAAATTTTCTAGCAGATTTTATAAATAACTGAATCAACTCACAAAGTGACTGATTTTTACTGATCACTTAATCAACGGATCAGAAGAAGAAAAGAAGTCCAACAACCGTCAGAGGACTCTTCCGGAACGCAGATATCGCACGCGCATTCGTCGGCCCCTTTGAAGAAGTCGCAATCCCGGAAAATTGATTGATTTATTTGTGGGGTTTAACGTCCCAAAACCAGCTTTGATTATGAGAGACGTCGTAGTAGAGGTCTCCGGAAATTTTGACCACTTTAACGTGCACTGACATCGCACAGCACACGGTCCTCAACATTCCGCCTCCATCGAAATGCAGCCGCCGCGGCCGGGATTCCATCCCGCGACCCTCGGATCAGCAGCCGAGTACCATAGCCACTAGACCACCGTGGCGGGGCGCAATCCCGGAAAATTGTCAGATGCATATAATTTAAGCTAGAATGACATCTTCCATAGCGTTCCCTGACTCGCGTGTCCTTTTCCTTCTGGGTACTGCACAGAACCCACGAATGAAAGGCAAAAATTACTTTAATAATTAACGAACAAGGAAATATTGACAAATTGAAGTACATAGAAACGAAAACGGAGGAATATCAAGGCACTGACGCAAGGTGTACATTCCGTTTTAGTGGTGTACAACGTGTACACCGGCACAACGTGTAAAACGATTGCTTTGAGTACAGTGTCCTTCTTCGGGCGATCAGGGAGTTGAGCAGGCTGTCGAACTCCAATGTTTCATCGCAATGTTTGCCTTCTTTCCTGAAAAATCTGAATGACGTAGTGTTCGAGGATGTATAGTTTTACGCTTGTCTTTCTTTACTAATCTTTTCTTACGTTCTTTTTTTTTTGCCTAATTATTTTTACATGTTACTCATAGAGTGTTTGTTTTGGGAAGGTTTTGCTTTTTGAGTACGTGTGTGTTATATTTCTTCCACTTCTGTGATAGCCTTAACGGGGCTGACAGTATTAATAAAAAATTACAGCATATCCACGGAGTGAATGATGATGAGTGGGCGAAGCTCGGGATGTTCATCGTAGATCGTGCCGAGTTCCGGATTAATTTAGTTAACGCGCACGCTACGAATCCTCATGGTTCAACTATGCACAAGTGAAATCTCCCACCGGCACTTCATTGCAAGTCAAGATCCAGTGCATATATATATATATATATATATATATATATATATATATATATATATATATATATATATATATATATATATATATATGGGTTGCCGGTGAACGCTTCTCCAACGCGAGCAGTCGGTATTTCTCAATCAAGAAACTCGCTAGGAGACGCTGCCTGCGCCAACGTTGTCTCTCGCGGGTGAGAGCGCGTTCTCCTTCTTTGCGAGCTGGTGTACAGCGTTCCTCTAAGAAAGAGCGTTTCCATAGCCAACGCGCGCCTTTCGCTCTCTCTCTGTCTCTCTCTCTCTCTCACAAGACAGCAGAGGCACGCGCCGGGAGGCACGCGCCGAGGCGAACGCCGAGGGCGAGCGCGTGCCTCGCAGCACGCGGGTTACGCCTGACGCGTGACAAGGTTAGACTAAGAGGAGCTTCGCCCCTAAAAAGAAATAAGATGATTCCATACAGATGAGTGCGTGCACTGTACGTTGGCACGTTGGATTATAGAGCTACTCGTAGTGCGTGAACATTGCAGTCGGTCGAGTAACGTGGACTTCTTTGTAGGCTTTCTGATGTCTGAACAGAATTTGGGCTCTGATACGGGCATCTGTGTCGCGAGACAGCTTTGTGAACGTGAAAGCATGAAAGACAAATTATATATAAATGCAAACATGTAATGCAAGCAGTTCGTATGAACTACTTTTTTTTTTTTTTTTTGCATTGTACGACTTCTCGTTTCATACGCTTCAATGACAACGACGACAACAACGACGGCAGCAACAATCCAGTGGATTTCGTGGGCTTCAAGAAATAAGATGGATATGTTCACTTTAAGATAACTTCACTTTATTTAGGGGCAAGCACGTGTAAGGGATTGGACGCCTTCGTGCAGTCCAAGCTCTCAAAAGAGCGAAGAAGATCTATGTGCGTCACTATCAAGGCTCAGCGCAGACCAAAATAAAATGAAGCGGCGGTTCGGATGGGGATTTGAATGCCAGGAGCTCGAGCCTGAACTAAGCGCGCCCGCTTCCAGAGCCGCCTTTTTTTTCTGGCTTTTCTTCCACGTCTGAGACAAACGCACTGCGAGCCATTTACAGAAACGCTTTTGGCACCTTGGTCAGGAATGAAAGGAAGTTAAAAGTAAATAAGAGAAAAGAAGGACCTCCCGTATGTGATGGGAAACTCCAGACAGCGATTGCAAGTGGACCCAGGAGTTTGCTCGGCGAGGAATCCTCGGAAGAATTCTTTCTTTCTTCTCGACTACTGGCAGCCAGAATCATTTTTTGTCGCGGCCCCACGTCAAGCTAACACAAGCTGCGCGCGAAGCGCTCGATCGTTGGCAGCGGCACTGCGGAAAAGAAACAAAAAGCAAAAAAAAAAAAGAAAGAAAAGAAAGGAAGAACGAGAGAAAGAAAGAGAGATACACAGCTCAGCTCGATAGCGACGAAATAAAGAGGTCAAAAAAGGAAGAAAAAGAAAAACGAAAGCGCGCCTTGGCGAGAAGGAGACAAGAAACGGAGCAAGCGAGGCAGTCTGCCGAATTTTGGCCCAGCGCGGGCGGCGGCGGCGGCGATCTCTTTGAAAGCGATTCCACGGTTGCCAGCAAATAGAGTCGTCAAAGCCGGTAAAAGGGAGTGTCTCCTCTTCTCCTTCCTCCGGCGCCGCCATCTCCGCTGGGGCGATCCTTCTTCGATTGATATCGAGAAACAGAAGGGGGGGCGGAACACGGGTTCATCCAGTCGGCGCGGAAAAGAAAAACACGGGAGGCCGCCGGCGAGCGATTGGAGCGACTTTATGGTCCTCCCCTCGGCCGTGGCGTGCAGCGAGCGAAGCGCGGCAAAGAAGAAGAGTCGGGTCGGCCCGAGATGACGAGATGAAGCTGTGTTCCATTGGAGATTATATAGGGGAACGCCGACACACCGTAAAATCGAAAGAGATTGCCCTTGGCGGGCAAGGCTGCAGGAGCGGAGGCCGCGGGCGCCGCCGCACGGTTCCTCGCCAAGACGCGGCAACGAAAAAGCGCGCCTTTTTAAAGCGCCCAATTTCCGGATGTTTCCGTATGCATTACATTGTCTCCTCGCGGCGGCGGCGCTGTCTGCGATCGATTGATCGCCATGGCTGCAGCGAGCGCACGCCGCTTAACAGGCCGTCGCGTGCGCGCGGCTTCTTTTAAAGCGAGCACGCTAACTGGCGCGATCATCCGCGGTTGGAAGCGACATGAGGACGCGCCGAGGGTGCCCGATTCAGTGAAGGAGGGGAGCCGGTTTCTCTGAGGGCATGCGGCGCTTTGTAGGCATTGGATGACGCGTCGTTAGTTTCTATTTCTCCTCTTCTCGGCAAGGCTTCCGAAAGCGAGGACAACGCTTAATTAAGTACGCTATGACGGACAATACGTGAAGATTTACGACCTCTCTGCGCGGTGAATGGAGATCCGCTAGGAGTGAAAAAGATTTACGCGCAGAAGAGCCAGCGCTGTTGGAGGCGAATAAGTATCTGCCACTTGGCGCGCCTATGCGCCTCATTCATGGAGCTGTGTACCTGCGCGTAGATGGAAGCCGAAACTCGCGTACGGGTGCTTTTGTTGTCCTATTTTAGGGCCGTTAAATATCTTCCCGCGAGGTAAAACACGAGTAACAAAAGCTGCGATATGTACTCGCTGCTTAGTACCGCTACCCTTTTCACAAACTTCTTCGAATGACTATAAAATAAATTACGCTGGCGTTGTTAAACCCCCATTTATCGCGCGTCATTAATGTTGTTTCAAAGGGGACGCTGCATTTTTCACCTTCGATGACTGCGTCTTTCTTCTTCATTCACGCCGTTTATTAACGCCGACAAAGGCAAGGACAATAATGTAGCACTTCGGTTAACATGTTCTTGAGCGGACGAGAATGGGAGCGAAAAGGAAATCGATCAGCAACGAGGGATACGAAAGCAGTGGGACAACATGCTCTGAAATCTATCTATCTATCTATCTATCTATCTATCTATCTATCTATCTATCTATCTATCTATCTATCTATCTATCTATCTATCTATCTATCTATCTATCTCTGCAAGCTGAAGCCTTTCGGCGACAAGATCTCTTTCGTATGCAACAAGTTTAACTCGGCCACTCGCGGTATTCGTATAGCCATTGCGCTGCCCGGCCATGTTTTGTTGTGTACTGTGCATCACCAATCATAAAATGCTGCTCACACAGGAATGTGAGGTGAAACACATTTGCGCAATACAAAAAAAAAAAAAAAGGTATAACGTGGTAGAAAGACGACCGGGCGAATCTATACTTCGCAATTTCCTTCGCCGTTACATACTCCTCCTCAGTCCGTAAGAGAACGGCCCATGAAACACTTCACAGCGTTTAAAAGATCGGTAAGACGTCAAGGCGTGCGAGGCCGATTAAATAAGCACGCCACTAAATAGCAGCGTGTTAAGCACCGGACGTGCCCCTGCTCTTAATTGTTCTCTCTAAGCGCTTACGCCATACTCTGCCTACTCATCGCCTCGTTTTCGTAGCACGCCCAATTTGGCGAAATAAAGTCGAGGAGCTTCGCGCGCACTTAGGTTCCTCTAAAGCGTTCTGCGGACGTCAAACGGCTCGACTATATCGCTGATTAAGCGGCTGACTGCCGCGGCAACAGCAATTGCCTCAAGGACGGTCGATCCGCGCGCGAGACGAGGAGGAAAACGCTCCCCCCACCGTCGACGAAAAGGAGAATGAGAGAGCGAGCACAGTTTAGGAGGCACTTTTTGCTGCGTCCGCAGCGTCAACAGGAGAAGAGCCCCGCAGCAGGTTGTATAGCTCCGCAGCCGTGGTGGGAGAAGAGAGGTTAGTCACGCAACTAATTCCAAAGATGACGCCGTGCCTCATTCCGCTCTGGGCGAACCCGGCGTCCGTAGCGACCGAGATTAGGGGGCCGAGCCAGCGCGTTGCGTAAGCCCGGGAGTGTGTGCGCGGCCCCGCTCTCCTCTCTCTCTAGGTGAGCACAAAGAGAGGCTCGGCTATCGCAGCGGGGCCGGGGATATAACGGCGGCCCGTGCGGGAAGAGATGGGATCGCTTCTTCCTCGGGGCCCCGGCAATTGTCGGGGAAGATCCCCGGCCGAGCGGGGCGGATGCGGCGGCGCGGGCTCCCCAATTTCCCATTAACGAGTAACAAGGAACGAGGAGCGGTCGCTCGCCGGGGAAGCGGCCGCTGGAGGGAGAAGAGGAGCCCGGTCCAAGTGCCGCTGCTCATCGCTGCCAGCGAGATTGCTTCAGGGCGGAAAGCAAAGCCGGCATTTATATATAGATCTCCTCCGGCGTCTTGCCTGCTCGTTGTTGCGGGCGGCAAATCAGCAGCAGGAGAGAGCACGCGGCGCGAAAACTAGCAGGGAGGAAAAATAAAGTGGGTGGTAAAGAGGAGAAGGCGCTTTTTGACACCGCGTGCTGCTCCGGTGGCAAACGATATTTTCGACGAAAGGCGGCCGGCAGCAGGAGAGGGAGAGAAACAAGCACGAAGGAGGTGGGAGGCCATCGAAGTTTCTCCACAGAAGGCGCGGGGCAAAGAAGGGAGCCGCTTGGCTCGCGCGACCGGGACGAGTGCACGCTTATATTCTGCGCGCGCATAGAAAACGCAGCCGCGAGGGTGTGCAGCAGCAACTGTACACGCCGCTAAAAGCGCTGTTCGAAGAGCCACGTTTCGAAGGCGCACGGTCCATGCAAGCGGCAGCACTCGGGGGGTGCGGCTGTGCTTAAGGAAAGATTTATACATTGCCGCCAGAACGTCGACGACGCGCCGAGTTCCCCATTCATTTCTTCGTCCACTCCCTCCCCCTCCAATTCCCATTTTGCTCTGCCTTTCTTTCGTCGTCGTGGAGCTGCGGAAATGTTGTCATTCAGATCGATTCTGCACGTTTTTTCTCCGGCACGGGGCTCGCACTGCGTTGTGTCGCGGTGCCCCTCTGCGCTTGCCCCGAGAGCAACGCGAGGCACCCCACGGTGGGTAAACAGGATTCGAAATGAACTCCGCCAGTTCACTCTGAGCTTCGTACGATAACATGCTTCCAGACAGCAATGCGTTCACCGCGCTCTTCTTTCTAGTTTTGATATTTTCTTTTTTCTCCCTTTGAATTGTATTCCGATTCTATGCGCCACGAATCAACGTAGAGCAATCTGTGTACTGGAAGCATCCGATCAATGACCGTGTTTCAAAGTGATGTCGCGTATCGCCGGCTGCAGATTTACCTGCGTGTTCGCGTCTGAGAGAGCAGCGCGCTTTCGATTTGTGCTGCGCATTGTAGGCTTCAGTACAGCTTATGGCTCGTACGCGCCACGTTTTAGAGCCAAGTTTGTCTTTTCTAAATGAGATATAAAACGTCGCACTCCGTGTGTCTCAGATAGATAATGGGTGTGAGTATAAAGTTCGCGCGCTTTACTAGAGGCGCGATAATTTCGCAGTATGTGGTTATGCGTAGTAAGCCAGGAAGTATATTTTCTTACCTGGCTTGCACAGAATTTCAATATTGCGTATTTGTTCCCCGAAAGCATTCGACTAATGGGATGTTAGGATACGTTAGAGTAGCAGTGCACCGAGTTCGGCTAGTTGGAAAGTTTTACTGCGCTATAAACATGGACAAAAAAAGGGAACACAAAAGGACGCCACGTGCGCATGCATGCATGTTAGAGCCTGTGATACTCATACAGAATTAATAAACTGATGCTTTCACCTTCTGCCCATGTGAAATTGACGCCCGTGCCGGAGGCAGAAAACTACCGAGCCATCACAAAATCGTAAAAGAAGTAAAACAAGTCGTGCTCGCATCTCTGACAAATAAATATCGTTGACTGGCGTGCTGACAGTGAACTTGCTGAAGGTACGGCGTCCCATCCTGCTTTCTAGATTGTGGAGTAGAGTAAGTGTCCTTACTTCATCTCACAAACCTTTGGCTAAGCTGTGCACCAACTCGCCCAATATACTGATCTACTAAGCCAGGGACGTATCTTATAATCAAGCGCTATATCTTGTAGAAGACCACAGTGAAATAAGAAACGTCACTGCGCACTGAAGCCCACACACGGGTAAACATAGTGCTGCTAAACCTGTACCAAACTATCAGTGAGAATAGACTTCGTAACTAAACCTACAGGTTAGAGGAAAGTGATTAGATTCAGTGTGTACAACGAACTGTGTGTCCGCGCGAAAAGAGAAAGAAAGAAAGAAAGAAAGAAAGAAAGAAAGAAAGAAAGAAAGAAAGAAAGAAAGAAAGAAAGAAAGAAAGAAAGAAAGAAAGAAAGAAAGAAAGATGAATAAATTAGCTCTATCTTTGCTGTCGTCCTGCCCAGGAGTTCATCAATATTCAATAAAGGACGCATATCCTATACTCCGCTACTGCTGAGCAGTATCATAGTTTCCTATATTTCTTGTAACCAGCCACAGGCGTGAGCTATGTCTCACTTTTCTCACCATCATTTGAAAAAAAAAAAGAAGAAAGAAAACAAAGGATGAGCAGTAAGTAGCTGGATAAGAAATATTTGCATATTGAGCAGCTTTCGCTCAAGTCACTATTTCTGAAGCTGCTAACGTGAAATTCACAGCTCAGCAAAACGACTATAAAGAGACACCCAACGCGGCCTGCATTAATGATACGTGTTCGAAAAAGCGAAACGCCACTCTTTGTACGCTGAGAACCGCCTGAATGGGTCTTCCGTATTCTACGTATTACGAGTACCATTTTCCATACGTGGAAATCAACAGCTGTGGTTCTACGATAGCCACGGACGTAAACGCTGCCATGTAACTTAGTGAACCATTCGTAAACAATGTGCACATTGGTAACTTGACATTATGACGGGGATATTGTGAGACCGTGATGAAACGTAGTGTTACTACGCTCCGACATCTTTAAAGCAGCGCTTAAGGCAATAGAGCCAGGGGCCCATTGTTAAAGGGATAGTCAAACGGAAGGGGGGGGGGGGGGGGAAAGAAATAATTTTTCTCAAGTTTGTAAATTACCGTTTTGCAATACCAAAAGCACCCCTCTTGCGAGAAGAGCACGCTTGAGAAGCGAAAAGGTGCAAAAAGCAAAGCGTCGACCCGGCTCCTCGGTGTTCCCGGACTAATAGGCGCGATGCCATAAATATTTGATGGCGGCTGCAGAGGCCCACATAATTATTTATCAGTTTTTATGATCCACACTGAGTTGTAAGGAAGCCAGGGATTTCGCGTAGCGCGCTTTAGAAAATTTTGGCGCGCCTATGTGGCTGGAATGCGCAAAGAAGAAGAAGAAGAAGAAGACTGAAGCTTGTCACGTCGTTTGCTAAAGGTCCCGGCTCAAAATGTCAGAAACGAAACTGCGCCCTTCATTTTCGTTTCTGAATTTAATATAAACTGGCGAAACTACAGCAGCGTTTCCGAAGAGTAAATTATCAGTGTAAACCACCATATAGTTATAGTCGTTGTGCCTGCACTCACCCAGTACAACGAACAAACTATCCCCGCTGCGACGGAAAGACGCCATTAAACAAGCATCGCTTCTTGGTATGTGATTTGATGAAAAGTGTGGAAGGAACTGAACTTCATCGAAAATTACACGAAAGATGAAAAGGGTGAAAGAAAATTTCATGCCTCGAATTACCTATCATCGCGTCCTTTCGTTAACAAACTGAACATATTGGGACCGCCGCATGTAATATACGTATGCTCATCGTCTCCTAATGTACCCGACTGACCGCTTGTCATAGAGCGTGTTGGCCTCCTTGCAAGTCGAATGGAGCCCGAGTCGCGAGGCAGTTGAGTCCCTTACGAGTCCGTCGTGCTCAGCGGCGGGACACATTCGTGTCAGCCCCAAGCAAAAGAGCGAGTGCCGCCGCCGCCGCCACCACCCCTGCGGGGTTTATTGAGCACGACGTGATCCCGCGCCGGTCATCAATTCGTGTCACTTCTGGGCGAAAGCCATCCCCGCGCAGCAAAAGCGGCACAAGAAGAAAGAGCGGAGCCGCAATCAGAGACGTCTCCTCGTCCCGGGCAGCGGATGCACCGCCGCCGCCGCCGCCAAAAGGGATCCAGTCGGCCGCGCGCGAGTTATGGGCGTCGGATCGGGCCGCGACGGTGCTGCTCGTGGTAGAGCCTCCTTCGCTGCTGGATAGAGCCGGCTCCTTTTTCCTCCGGGAATGTGGCGGCGTGCGCGTGATAGGCAAAAATCCCCCCCCCCCCCCCCCCCTTAAAATAAGGCGCCAAGAAGGAGCGCGCACGCATAAAAGGGGCGTCGCCGGCGCGCATATCTGAGGGATATCGCTATTTGGCGCGCTACTCGCAGCCTCGGATGATGGCAGGAAAATTCAAACAGTTCAAAGGAAGGCCGTGCGCCCAGGCGTCGACGCTTTCGAGAATGCGAAGGGAGCGCGGGAAACGGGCAAAAAAGATGTCCCTAAAGAATTCACATATCATATAAGTTCCGCTCGGAATTCAGAGCTGATCTGCTCATTGTTCCATTAAATGCGGTGGCCGGACGAAAAAGACGGGGGCGGCTGGTGGGCCGCTCGCTTTTGGAGCGCGCGCGGTCATGAAATATTCATGCCGTTGTAACGATTATTGGTCCCGCAGCCGCTGATGATTATGGTAGCGGATAACGGGAGTCGGGACCATTTTAAAGAGTTCTCAAGCAGGTTTAGATTATTCAGAGCCATTGACTCTGCGCAGTGAGCCGCGAACGGACGCGGCGCTTCGCTCTCTCCGTCTCTTTCCTCCATTTGCTTCCCTCTCTACAGGGCGCACTTTTTCGACGCCGCGCACGTGGTTCGTGGCCGGCCTCATTTTGTCGCAGCACCAAGTAAGGTGCCAGTCTGTGCGCTGCGACATGCGCTTGCAGCCGCCGTTTTGGCCACTTATGTAACTGCCGTGCCAGCCTGCGCCGTGAGGGCGGTGCTGACCCAACCGACGACGGGCGAGTGCGGAGTGATCCGCGAGCGCTTGCTCAGCGATGGTAGACTGATGTTTCGCACCTAATTTGAATGTCCCTCTTTTCACAACTGCCAACTCGCTGTTCTTTTTTTTTTTTTTCAAGTGCGCGAGATAATTTGAAGTCTTTCGATCACACGATTGCTTGTTGGTGAGATCATAAACGAATGAAAATGTCACAAGCATATAGTACGTTACGAGAGAGGGCAGGACAGGCAGCAGCTTGCTAGCTGCGAACGATATATGTCCACTTTCTATCGTTTCATGCAAAGTACGACTCTTGACAATGTTGCGGCATGGTGTGTGTGAAGTTACTAAAGTCCCACGGGGCTTTTTTTTTTTTGTTGTTAGGAGCCCATTCTAATTTGAAGCTTTCCCCACAAATGAACATTGTGTACCAGCTGGTTTTCGTCAGGACTTTTCTAAGTATTTAATCGAAACAATCGAATTAATGATAATTTATGAGGTTTTTGCGCCCCAAAACCATGACATAGTTATGACAGACGTTGTAGTAGAGGGCTCCGGAAACTTCCACCACCTGGGGTTCTTTAACGTACACTTACATCGAAGAGTACAAGGGCCTCTAGCATTTCGTCTCCCTCGAAACAGACATAACAATTAACCTGAGAGAACAATTATACTGACAGAACAACTAATCCTAGGTGAAGACTGGGGTTAATTGTTCGATCAGTATAAAAAGCTATGACCGCTCTCTGAAAGCAAGAATAATATTTTACCAAGACCTTCTTGCGTAAAGTTAAAGGTGTCTTCTCCCCGCACAGCCTCTTATTGTGGAGAAGCCATCTTTGGCAAGAGCTTCTAAAGTAGTTTCGAACACCGACCGTGTCCCGATAATAGACCTAAATATTAAAAAAAAAACATAATCCTCAATATCGGCGGCAACCATACAGGTAAAACACGTGATGCATGTCAATTAAGCATCATAGCAAATTCTTAACGACAGGCCCCCCCGCCCCCCGCCACGCACACACGAACACTTATTTTTCTGACTTAGCTTAATATCATAACGTAGATAAGTATCATGTCGAAAATACGTCATATAATCACGCTGTAATTTAAATCTCTTAGCTGTTTCCATGGGCGCAAATGTGAAAAGAAGTTGCAGCTGAGCGAAGAACTGCAAAACAGGCTATAGCGCAGTCGCAGAAAGGTGGAAATGAACGATTCTATTTTTTGCCCAGTTCGTTCTTTTTCTAAGACATATGTTCAGTTTATAGTCGTCGAAATATTTCACTCCTCAGTGCTGTATGAACTAGGGCAGTTTATAAAATAGTCGTGTCAGTTATCCAATACTGCAAGTAATAACTAGTGAGCTGATTCCTAGAATACAACCATCGGACCTTCCTGCCGAGTGGGGCATTAAGTTTCTCGACAAGTTGCCCCGTGAAGGGGCCCAATATCGTCGTCCCCTACAGCGCAACTAATTACGGTCCACAGAGTCTGACGAGACGCGCATTCACGAGTCGACTTTAAGGGCTACCGCCTATTGTCATCAGCAGCGCTAAAAGTGCCCCCCTGAGTGCCCTAGGTAACAGCCACACGCAACGGGACAGGACACCAGAGGGAGAAGCAAGGACGGGCGTTTATCGTTTTCTGTTCCTATCATTGCGCCTAGCTTTTTTTTTTTTTTTTTTTTTTTTTCCCTTGGTCGCACTCTTGTCAGACGTATATGGCTCGTACTACCTGCGGAGCTTCGGGACGAGCCTCCCCGTATCCCCCGCTGACCCGCACTCATTCTTTCCGCCTCTCGGCGTGCGGTACTGCGCCATTGGCGGAGCCCCGAATTGCTCCCCATCGCCGATATTGCCTGCGCTCCACTCTATGGCGATGCTCTCGCATCGAGAATCCCAACCAGGAGGACAACTCGGGGAGCATTTGAACACTTTCACCCCCACATCATCCCCCCATATCCCCTCGTTGCCTGCCTTTCTCTCCACTGGCGCGCCTGTTCGTCCCCGGTAGCGCTTCTCCCGAGAGATTTGCACCCTGACAGCGGCGGTTCGCTGCGTGAGAGCTGTGTGACTCACGCGCCGCTGTCGTGCCCATAGGGCGGCTGCGACGGTCGGCCGTCTTGTTTCCTCTGGAGAAGAGGAGACTGCGCGCATCCTCGGGCAGCGTCCCGCTGATTCTTAGAAGAGAGTGGGGAGAGCTCACGCCAGCGGTTACGCGACGGCGTCGCGCTTCAAATCGTGATGTGTTTCCATAAAAATTTGATTCACTTTGGACAAACAAGTCGATGGTGCGAAAGATGGCCGACCGTCGAGAGGTGGTGAAGGCGCTGCAGGAGCGCCTCGTTGTACGGTTGACATTGGGGAATACCGGTGGGCTCGACACTTTCGTGCGCGGACGTATCCGCGGGTAAACAAAGTGGCCTTTACGCTGTCGTTTAGAGCTGCTGCAGTACACGCGGTATTTTGCTCGGGTGCGTGCTCTCGGGGGTGATGAAGATCGTGAGTTTCGCGCTTAGTTTCCGTATTGCGGCTGCGTCCGCTGGTGGCCGAAGTCATCTTTGGCCAGCGGACGACAGAATAGTTATTTTTGCGACTTTTTTCGAAGAGGAAGCTGTGGTATCTTTTAAACGGTTTCGCTACTGCATTAGGCGTATAGAATTATGAATGATAAGCGTGCCTATATAGCCTATTTCCGTGAGCGAGTTTTTGTGCAGTATGAAACTCCCTCGGGTACCAGGTAGTAAAAACACGTATTTGATCGACTCACGCTATTTTCTCCAGTACGCATTTTGTATGCTGTGGCTAGCGGCAACATACAGGGTGTTCTTTTTCTTTAGTTGCAACACATTTTTTAAAATTAGATAAACATAAATCGCGGGAGTGTATTGTGTACCATTCGAGTATACGGATTGGCGGCCTCTAGATACGGAACAATTTCCGCACTTGTATGCATAATTAGAGAAATTACGCTAATTAACTTTTTAATTATTATCAGTAATTGGTGGCTACAGCAAATGAGTACTTTGGAGCCCGTCCTCGACACTACCTATCCCAACGATCAAATTTTGAATAGCCGAGTGCATGTCGGAGCTAGGCGAACAATTAGTTCCCCGTGGCAGGCTCCTTGAAACCGAAATTGGACGGAAAAAGAGCGTCTGGAGACGTCGATGTCGCCGCCCCCACGGCTTTCGTCACTCGCCGCTCGCCCGTGGTCACCGCCGCTCCGGCCGCTTCGGCCGCGCAAGCAGCTTGCGTTATCTCCTTGTTATCTGCGGCGCCGGGCGCCGTGGGCGAGTGACGAAATCCGGGGAGGCGGTGACATCGACGTCACAGACTCTCTCCTTTTTTTTTTTTTTCCTCCAATTTCGGTTTCGAGGAGCCTGCCACGGGGAACTAATTGTTCGCGTAGCTCCGACATGCGCTCCGCTACTCAAAATTTGATCATTGGGATAGGTAGTGTCGAGGACGGGCTCCAAAGTAGTCATTTGCTGTAGCCACCAATTACGGATAATTAAAAAGTTAATTAGCGTAATTTCTCTAATTATGCATACAAGTGCGGAAATTGTTCTGTATCTAGAGGCCGCCAATCCGTATACCCGAATGGTACAGAAGACATTCCCGCGATTTATGTTTTTCTAATTTTCAAAATGTGTTGCAACTAAAAAAAAAAAAAACACCCTGTATATTGACAATGAAAGGATAGGCACGGAGGGAGCGATTGATCGCAGTTGTCTTAATTTTTTTCCAGCTCCTTTTCTATATAAACCTCGTAAATATCGTTAAAAACGCATAGTGCGTTTTCGTAATTAGGAACCAGTCAATGTGATCCCTCACTTTTAAGGTTTTCTCTTACCTTTTGGTGCGCAGTTTCGAACCACCTGCACTTCGGGAACTTGTAGCGGGCGCGACTGTGCTCATTGGCTAAGGACACAAGCAGCACAACACCCACGTGTCAAAAACATATCTTTAGTGGGGGTAGGTAACGAAAATGACTGTCGAGCTGCAGCGATCAGCGGTGACACGAAAGCTCTGTACAAGTGTCGGTGATATTGGAAACAAGCACAGCAACGAATTACCTATAAAAGTTCGCTCGATGCATAAAACGTATGCAGATATATGAGCGAATGGCGGTGGCTAACAGTCGCATATCCAGTACAAGAATACTCGAGAAGGCACACAGGATGAGGTTATATGTCATCGCGCTTTTATACTACAAGACGTGTATTATTCGTCTCACACCTGCATACGGGTGTCTTTTCGCGCAGCCAATACTGTTATACTTCTCGGTATATACAGCGAGCTTGCATATATACACTCATAGACGATGGTACCTGTTGGCGCAGCGGATCGCACCTCGGTTACCAAGGCCTCGCAAACCCCTCTTCGGGCAGCCTCACGCTGCTTGTAGGTTCGCCGAGCACGCCCACTACGTGACCGCTTTTTACGGTCGAGGCGAGAAACGCTTGTCTCGTCCAGCCGGCTGTGTAAAGCGTACACGTCGCTGCTCTGCCGTGATCCCGCGGCCGCCTGACGAGCGTGGCGGCCTCCAATATCCAACGATGATGACCGCCTGCGCTAAGCACAGCAACATGCGTGTGCGTGCTCTGCTGACACGCAAATGGTCAAAATTCTATTGCTATAATCACTTGCTTGCGAAATATGTAATTGCTTAGGCCGCTTGCTAATGTGGCCTAAAAGAAGGTATAGAGTGCAGCTGAGCATTAATCTTTGGCTATCGTCAAGGGCTTTTGCGGAGCATTGGCGATTATATCTTGATTTTAGGGACAAAGTATAACAGGCCATCCTTAGGAAACATCAGTAAGCCAAGAATATGTGATAATTGCGTAAGTTTACCTTAAAGTACATTAATGCACTTTAGCGCATGGACAACGATGCAGCAGTGAAATATGAAAGCCCATATATAGTTCTAGCGAACTTGATAGCGTAGCGAAATGTGTAACATCCGGTTCACCGGTGATTCATGGTCGGTGATGAGCAAGGGGAGATGCACGGCTGTATCTGTCTGTTCTCCTGTGTTGCCCCGTGCTTGCGCGCTGCTTTTTTTTTTTTTTTTTCGGCTAGATATGTACCAACTGGCCCGTCAATTCAGTCGGCGCTATATAGTACGGCCAAGGCTCTCATCATTTGCCGAGTAGGCTCCGTGTGACGTTTACAACATTCTGTCGGTGGCTTAAGCAATACGCTTTTGGGTCGAACCATGCACATTGCTATAACATTCTGTCAAGAACTCATGTGGGACCATTGCTTCAACCACGGCAATGAGATCCTATTTGCCACGCGTGCTTTTGAACGAAGCTTTATCGCGGACTCAATGAGCGGAGCATTGCTACAATATGCAATAATAATAATTTCTGAGGTTTTACGCCCCAGTACCACGATATGATTTTAAGACAATGTGGCTTTTTGGGCTATAGTTGGTTCGAACTAAAGGCATCATAGCGCTCATCATGTTCTGCTCTCTCGTACGTGTCTGCTAGCGGCGTAGCGCTATATCTTTTGACGGTTATGCATGAGAGACGCCGTAGTGAAGGGTTAAAGAAATTTTGACCACCTGGGGTTGTTTAACGTGCACTGTCATAGCACAGCAATAGCACAGCACACGGGCCTCTAGCGGTTAGCCTCCATGGAAATGTGACCGTTGAGGCCGGGAATTGATCTCGCAACCGTCTGGCCAACAGTCAAGTGTCATAGCCACTGAACAACCACTCCGGGCGTACACTATAGGCAAGGTCTAGGTATAACACACGCCTTAAGTCGCTCGTACTACGGAAAACAACCCGTAAAAGCGGCAGCTCTGCGATTCGCACTGCATATATGCAGCGACCGAACCAGAATTGCGGGAACACTATCGCTTGAGGCTGTCTTACGCAAGAAGTGCGTGGCTCTACGAACAACGATTGGCATTTTACGGTATACACTATGCATAGCTGAGCAAAACGATCGGCTTCGCAGAGGCGTTCCGGCTCGGCGCCGCGATAGCACCCCGTTCGAAAAGCCCTCCGTTAGCGGCACAGCGTTGTCATTATGCGGCAAACTCGAGGGAGACGAGCTATACAATGGTCGCTTAAAGGCGCGTTTTAAAATTATAATGACTTTCGGGTTTTCTTTTTTTTTTTTTTTTGAGTGTCCCAAGGAAAGATTCTCAACTGCATGCGCGCTCGCTGCAGGGATTTTCTGCCCGATTCGTCACTGTCGCGAACGTAAGGATCGTTTCGGCAACCCTCACAGGTCAGGAAAACACGTCATCTGCAGCGCCTTTTAGGATATCAGACGCGATAGGCACAAATCAAAATGCCCCCCACGCGTATACCCGCCGTAGTTTTTTTATTCCCTTTCAGCGAAATGGTGATATGAAAGGGATTCGAATGAACATAAATGCGAATGCCACTTCAACGATGTCTCTTCACCTTTTTTTTTTTTTCGTGGGCGTTTCTCAAATGACCGCTCGCGAGAAACAGCGGTGCTAGCTCTTAAATAATTCTTTGTTTACATCGGCGACTTCATTTGTTCTTGCATGCAAACTGAACGACGACTTTTATTTATTTTATTTGGGGAGAACGGAGGAGGCGAAATAGGCGTCTCGAAGGCGTTCCTCGGCGGATGGGACATTTACGAACTTGCGGTCTGCAAATCGACGTTTGCCTTTCACGACTGGCGGAACGCGACCGGCGATCCTTTGCGCGAAATATTTCAGCGCGCGGGCCCTATCAATTTCATGCATTCAGGCGACGGCGGCAGCAACGGCAGCTCAGTACAGGATGTGTTTGTTTGGAGAGGAAAGCGAGCCTGCCGGCACTGGCGGTGACCTGGCTTGAATCTCTCCACGAAGAACTTGCGCTTGAGCCGCAGGATTTACGATGCCTCGTCTTTGAAGAACCCGCGACTGTTCACACTTTAATACTAGATGCGCTAAGGGAAAGAAAAAAAAAAACACAAGTAAGAAAATGTGACCGCGTAACGGTGAAAACGCGTTGCTGCGATGCGCGTTTATGTAACCTCCAGGATCGTCTTGCGAAACCGTTTTTTCAAAGGCACCCTCTAACCGCGCATCGTGCATTAAATAGGCTTATAAATGTGCCTGTTCGTTGGGCATCGTTTTTTTTTTCTTCCTTTCTGTCCGAAGCAATATTCGTTGGTCAGTTTTCCTTGCTTTCTTTTTTAAAGTGGATATTTGGCGCGTGTCACAAAGTTCTCTATGTAAACAGTGTCGTTTATGAAACTGCTGGGATAAGATTGCGAGAAGCAGTAGTCGAGAGCGTAGTCTCTGTATAAATACACTCGTAAAGTGGAGTGAGCGTTAAAGAAAGAGACTTAATCGTAGTCTTTGAAGAGCATAATGACATGTTTCGGCGTGACGACATATAACTGACATGTTGAGAGTAATGCTGTAATGACATTCACAGACAGCCTCTTCACGCTCAAATGGAGAAAAAAAAAATGATGTGGATCATGCGATACGTCGCCGAACGTGCAGAGAAATAGAGGAAGACATGGAGATAAAAATTAGGGAATGGCGCAGGGAGAGTTACCGTATAATAGAAAAGTGTTTTGCTACCCCGCACTCGGGGTAATGGAAAAGGGGAAAGGCGGAAAGAAGAGCGAAGATGAAATGAAGGTGTGCGAAGAAAAAAAAAAGGGGGGGGGGGGGAGGCGAGGAGCGGAGGGTTAGTCTTTGTAATAGGCCACTAACACGTGAAAAATCAACTTAGTGTCTTACCGTCTTCTAGTGCGAGCACCTTAAAGGTCGTAATTCTAGTATAGCCATCTCTGAAAGCGGCCTGTCGTTGCATAACACGGCCGCTAGCAGCGGCCATGTGCGCGGATTGGCGAGGACAGCGGCAACAAACATATTTGAAGCATAATTTCCTCGCTGTTGCAGTAACTGCCAACAGCGCTATTTCCCATTGATGCGGAGAGCAAAAGCTTTCGTAAACACGACCTCGAGCACGTTGGCGGTACGGCAGCTGAAAGACTGCAGTTGTCAGTCGTAACTCCTTTTTTTCTTTGTGATCTTTTGTAGTCGAACTTGGGCCAGCGGAGGATCTCACATGTAAGTCGTAGTGTTGTTCCAGTCGAGATTATAATGGCCATGGTGCTCACATTTCGACTGTATGCATGGTGAACCGTGGCACAATGAAGTACTAAAACACAAAACATTCCTGTCCACAAATATAAATGCATCAGTTTATTACGCGTCACGCTGAAACGAAGCATCTTCTGCGCCATTCATGAATGCTTGATAAACAAAGTAAGTTATAGCAGAAAATAAAAGGAAACAAGACACGTGCTTAAGAGGGCGTATCAGGGGAAGACAAGCATGTGACCATGTGTGTTCTGTGTTCACAAACTATCGTTAACGATTCACCCGTGCTATAGTGCTTCAGCGCTTTGTGTGTCGTCTCACTAACTGCCCCCTTCTGAATTTTTTTCTGCTCTTCTTTCCTCTGCCTTATCTGTTAATCTCCTCTCATGTCCCCCAGGTGAGGGTAGCCAACAGAGCACATGTTTTTTTAACATCCGTGCCTTTCCTCGGGATTTCTGTCCTTCGCTGTCTCTTAATCCTTCGTCCTCATCTGCTTTGCGCTCCCTTTCCACATATACTGCCAACATGAGTGCTTCGTTATTACGGAAGACAGTCTCGTTGTCACAATGCAACGTGCTGCGTTTCCTGGCACGTACTTGCTATACCGAATCATAAAACAGATATAAAAGCAGTCGGTACAACGGGTTTGTAACATATCTTTCTAGGGAGCCAAAATGTTCCATAATACGCGTAGCACGTTCAAAAAGAATGCGTTGCCATTCGTTAGACTGCGCGGTCTGGCTTGCTATTTTGTTTAAGCCTCCTGGTGCGCTAGGAAAAACGCGAACAGATCTAAAGAACAGCGGGATAGTGTGCCTCGCCTTCTTTAGGGCTGTTAAAATATTTCACGGCGCCAGTAGGCAACTCGCCCACGGATTTCAAGTCCAGCGACAGCAGTTCTGGCCGCACTTCCAACGCCAGGATACACTCAGGGGGCTCAATAACAGTGTTCACCGCGCCTAAGGTCCCATACATACCCCTCGCTGAAAAGAAATATGTCTCCCTGAAGGGCGCGCTAAAAAAGCAAACTCGTTCCACAGTTTCCTTCTGATGCGATCGCATAGAAAACGCTTGGCAGTGAATAAGGTGCCACTCGTACGGCTCGTTCGCGTTGAGGAGCACCGCGGGGGAGCGAGGGGGGTCGAATTCGATAACGGTCAGGGCGCAGCTTGGACCGTGATGATGGCCCGTCTTTGCGCAAGCCAAGTCAGCCGCCGGTCGCCCGCGGCGCTCAAGTACGCGCGGGAAAGCGCGTCCTTTAAAGGGACCGGAGGAAAGTAAAGAGAAGCCACGTCGACCCCTCATCGGTTGAAGCGAGTGTCATGAACAGCGCGGCGCGTCACACGCACAGACGACAGGAGCCAGCGGTCCTCGGGGGCGATTTAATTGTGCTCGCGGGGCGCGGCCACCTCGCAAAACGACGACGGATCCCGCGCGGAGGAGAGAGGCGCTTCTCTCTTTGTGCCGGCGCTCCTCTCATCTCCTTGTTTCGGTCCGCCTATTGTGCGCGGCCGCATTGGCGCTGCTGTTCGGAGCAGCTGTACGGTCTCTCCGCGGGTATTTGCCCAAGAAGATAGTAATCCAATAAGGCGGGGCGCCGCCGCTTTCATTGCGCACGCTGGGCCACGCTGCTCGCCAGAGGGCGACGACAATGCAACTGGCCCCGCAGCCAAGAGCCTGCCGCCGTCACCTTCGAGACACCCCCGCCTCCTCGTGCACGTCATCTCCACTTATAGTCTTCTTTCTTTCCCGCTACTGCAGCTCGGCTTAATGTGCTATTAAGACACATCAGGCCTCTCGGTGACTCGTTCAGGCGTTCTCTTTATCGCCCGCTCTCTTTCGGCGGCCCTGCCTCCGAGCCTTCTCCCTTCTGAGCAGTACCCGGATCGATTGAGGACCCGCGCCCAGTTTTCACCATTATTAGAATTTTTAATGGCTCCGCGCGCGCTCTTGACTCTGGGCTGCGCGCGGCCCCCGGGCTGCGAGCGTTCTTTTCTCTCGGCGCGTCGCTTTTGTTCTTGGCTGGGGCGCCCTTCATATCCAGGCTGCCCTTGCTCTTTTTTGCCGGTGCCCGGTTTTCTGCTACGCGCTATATATCCGCCCGCGCGCCGAGACAGCGCCCGTCGGCGAGCGTATGTCCTTAACTGCGTTTTCTTTCGTCGCGAAAAAACCGTAATTAGCGTCATGGGAGCGTGTATAGGTTTGATAAAGTAATTCATTATACTGCCCAGAGCAATTTTTCAGTTTGCTAGTCATCTGCACAGAGTCCGCGTATTGTGCTTAAGAATATCTCTCGACGTTCTTCGGACCAGGCGATACGTGTGTCGGTCTTTGCTTCTTATTCTCTCGCTGTTTTTTTTTTCTTTTTTCAGGGGAGGATCCGGCGCTCTGGTGCTGTACTTTTCCTCCGCAAGCTCATTGGCGCGCGCGGTTGTGGGGCCTTCTTTATCGTTATTCTGATACGCCGTTAAGGCGAGGGAAAAGTGAGTTTTCTCATTTATTGTTGGGACAGCCGTGCAGTTAGTTAACAGCGGGACAGGTTTGATTTTGTGTTTCGTATAAATACTTCGAATTCACGAAAAAGAAAGCACAACAGAAAGAGCCATTTAAGCTTACGTTCTCTTTGCTGCCCACGTACTTTCTGGGTGCAATATCCTCTGCTTTCCTTACCTTCTTTTATATGACCCACGAAGCACTGAAAAGCTACTGTATAGAATGAACACAGAAATAGAAAGTAATTAAGAGCCGTTGTGCCAGAAGGTCCGCGCGCTAAGCTGCAGGACGCAAAGAGCGAGGCGGGGGGGGGGGGGGGGGGTCTTCAATCACAATGACTATGGCAGACCTGCCCCCCCCCCCCCCCCCTCCTCCCTCCCTTATTATGGTCAATACTCCTCTTTTCAACCTCCATCGAGCTCGCAATGACACACACACACACACACACACACACACACACACACACACACACACACACACACACACACACACACACACACACACACACACACACACACACACACACACACACCAGCGCGCACTTACATACATATTTTCATTGAACATGAAAGAAAGACCGAAACAGTGGAGCACGTTTCTTTCCTGCATACTGAGCGTACGTTTAATAATGCCGTTGTACATTCTCAATTCCGTTAAACACGCGGGCGAAACGTTATAGGTCGAACGGATAGGGTATCGCATCCGTTCAAACACGCGTACGCTGCAGTCGGCGCGTGTTTGGATGGATGCGATACGATATCCGGATTTAATACCCTATTACAAAAGCTGTAAGATCTTTCTGACATCGCTTCGCGAGTCAGGGGCCGGATTCACAAAACTCACTTACGAGAAAATTTTCGCGTAAGAGAAATTTTTCTGCGTAAGTGGATTCACGAAGCGAAGAAAACGTCGTAAGAGGACGTGGTTCCCACATCGGCCGCTGCTATAGCGAGCGCTGGGGTTGCCGATTAATATATCAGCGATAGTGATGCATTTGCGACGTAGGCGAAAAAGGCTCGTAAGTGGATTCACGAAGCAAAAATGGTCGCCAAAACAGCGTAGCTAAGCGGAAATCCTAAGAGTGGTCCGGAGCACTCTTACGAGCAACATGGTGGCGTTGGAACGGGCAACCGCGGCGGGTATTTGGGTGCCGTAGGTGATACTAAAAAAAGAAATTATGGCCATGTGAGCTGGCTGATGATTTTCGCGTGTGTACAAGGCTCACAGCCTTGAGGTTGCTGTTGCAATTCTCTTTTACGCATTGGACAACCTTGCCACTAGCACTTGTCCAGTAAGCTTGTTGTTGGAGTTATTAGAGGTGCCTATTGGGTATTTGCAGCAAAATAACTTATGCATGCAAATGCTTGCGATTGGATGAAGAATGAAGAGTTGCGTGAATGGTGCTTGATGCCAAAATCGGTGCGGTGTATGGTCAATATTTTTTAGCTTGTTTTTGTTGCGTCTCCCAATAAGGCGTACAAGCTGTGTTGCCGTTGCAGCATTGGTCGCACATGTACCACCATAAGGGAACGGACAAAATTCTGTCGCACACTATTGGAATGGAAGTTGAACAGCAGGCTCCAGTCAGCCATTCACAAACTCCTTATGTCGTTTACAGCTTCTCTAGCTGCAGTGGTCTTTATTATTTCCCAATAGGAACGCTCACCCAAATGCAGCTTCCGCTGTGCATTATAGGCTGATTTACTGAAAACATATTGCTTCAACATATCCGCACATACAAGATATGTGTGATTTTGCGCATAAACTGAGAAATAAATTGAGTTTAATAGACATTCACTGTCCGTAAAAGAAAATGAAAAGGTTTCGCTATGGCAAATACTTAGGACGGAATGCAAGCGCCTAAAATGCACGCGAAAGCCTGTGCTAATGCAGTGCAATGTCACCTCGACTGCACTCGCGCATTTGACAATTAGTTTCTTTTTAATTGGAAGTCAGAGTCTCAGCAAAAGGCCGCTTCGTCCCTTGAGGTGCGTATTGTGGCTGGAATGTTAACCTAACCGAAGTTATCACGTAGTGATATGCCGTGCATCACACCCAAGCCTACGCCAGGCATCATAAATATCGTAGCAGACGACGACAGCAGACGACGGTTTGAGCGAGAGGCCAAGCATGTGATTGGTTAGAACGAGGCAACTCTCTACAGCAGGCCATTTTATGACGTCACTAAAATGATGTCACTCACTTCTTTCACCGCGCACTTCTGTGGTGGTCGTCCCATTATCCCCCTCGCACATAAGAGAATTTTTCATATCACCTCTTAAGGCGGAAAGAGCATCATGGCGACGTAAACACAGTATGTGGGTGTTGGTTCGTGGTAACGTTTCTTGCTTGAGCTCCTCTACGATTCCATGGGATGTGTTGTTAATGCCGTCGCTTTTCCGGTGCGTGAAAGTTTTGTGAAAACCATCGCCAGTGTCTCTATTTGAGCGGTGAACACTGTTGAAGCCTCTGCCTTTGTGCTCGTGAACAGGGAACCGCGGTCAGTGTGCCACCGTGGACTCACATTTAGGAAGCCTGCATTGTGTGTTTGAAGACCGGTCAGTTTGTTTGCCTTGCTTTGTGGTCGTTTGTTTTTGTGGCGTTCGCCGTTTCGCATCGACTGTGTTTGGGCGCGTTACTTCAAGGATAACTCCGTGTTTGGAAAGATACGACCTAGGCGTGTGCGTAGGTGCTGTGTTGACACTTCGAAGTCTTTTGAAGAGGCAGAGACCATGTGGAAGCAGTGCAACAGGTAACATAATTGTCGACTGCGCTACGCTTTGCCTTTGTGCCCTTCCACACCGTCACTTTGCTTGCGTTAGCGGCTAATGTGCGGAACCTGAAATAACACACGGATACGTTCTGTTCTGCATTTTTTATTTTATTTATTTTATTTATTGACACTCTATGGCGTACAGGCCAAAACAGGAGTTTCAATATTAGGCACAAATGCAGTTGTTAATAAAAAATGCAAAGAGATTGTAGTTTCTTTCACGGAACTTAAAAAAAAACCATAAAAATTCAGAAAGAAACGTAATGAAATAAGTGCACGAGGTGCTATTTAACAACACACATATCAACTTGTTCAGCAGAACACTCAACAAGACAATGCTTTCGAATATATAAATTGCTATTCCGACACTATTAAACGACATTAAGTACAATCGATAAAATCGCTCAGCAAAGCCCTTTCAAGGATTTTAACCTCATTGAACGCTGCAACATCGTGCGGTAACCTGCTGCACGCATCGATAGCCTACACAATAAAGAAGTTTTTAAAAGAATGTGTGTTGTGTCTCAAAGGCTGTACGTAATGTCTGGGGCCACTGCGTGAAAGTGATGTGTCAATAATTAATGTTTTGGCTATTTCGGTTTCATATTTACCATACAATATCTGGAAAGGAAACATTCAGGCTGTTGAAGCGCATTCTTTCCTGCACATTAGGAATCGATGCTTGCGCAGCTCTTTCAACGCCGTTACCGACTGCGTTCGTTTGAATGAGTTAAAAACAAATTGTAAAGCCCTATTTTGAACGCGTTCACATTTAGCAATGTTTCTGCGTGTGTGTTGTTTCCATATCGGACATGCGTATTCTAGCAATGGCAATATTCTAGTCTTATATGCTACAAGGTTTACCTCAGTTGTCGCATGACTTAGGTACGACGAAGCATCCACGGTTTATTTTGTGACACTGTCAAAAGCGCAAAGATTTCGGTGGCGGAAAAATTCGGCTTCAGCGCTTTCGGCATGGCGATGGCTTAACAGCAATCGGGTATGTCAGAGGCGTCTGAAGTTCGCGCACACACGGAAAATTTCGTTTCGGCTATTGAGGAGCTTACAATAGCAGTTGGCCAATGCTCTCACGTCGCTGGCGATAAACGCTCTCTCCCTCTTAAGGCGCTTAGCACTCAATGTCCGGCATAACGTAATAAAAAAGAAGTAAATTAACTTGTGCAACGAAAGGAAGCTATGGAAGGCTCTTTCTGCGCGTGCGCACAAAAAAAAATTGGGGGGGAGGTGACGTCTCGCTTTTCATGATTTCTGGGGCTTAATCTCCGAAAACCACTCAAGGATTATGATAGACGCCGTAGTGGAGGTCTCCGGAAATTTTGACCACCTGGGGTTCTTTAACGTGCTCTGACATCGCACCGCACACGGGCCTCAACATTTCGCCTCCATCGAAATGCAGCAGCCGCGGACGGGATTCGATCCCGCGACCCTCGGATCAGCAGCCGAATACCATATCCACTAGACCACCGTGGCGGGGCCTTGGACTCCTTTTTTGTTACTTCTTAACTGCATGCGCCGTCATTTACAAAAGCAGCACTTACTAACGTATTAAAGATACAAACACTACCTAAATTACCGAATTTTCTCAGTGAGTCATGAAATAGCTGTAGTATTCAAAAATCTGATAACTAATTTATTCAAAGTGGGCCTATTTATAAGCATATGTATCTTTCGGTATGTCGGATTTATTGAAATCCATCCATGGCTTCAATTTCACACATCACGTGGAGGATGCATTTTTGGAACTTGTTTGTCAAGCCGAACAGCTTTTATATGGCCTCAAAAGCTGCATCGATCTTTGTTCTAAGATATTTTAACGAAACAACAATTTACGTCGAGCTACAAGACATTATCATGTAAACAAGAGTACTACGTACGAACGACCCGAATCAATTGCGAGGCAGTGCATATTCATCAAAATGCATCTGAAATGGCAGTGACAGGAGCAAACCTTGAGTGACATCTGCCCACCTTTAATATTTTACCTTAATTGCGGCTTCATGATTCCGGTCGTGTTGTTCGGCGGCACCTGCCGGTGTCACCGAGGGCGTCATTCTTTTTTTTTTCTTCTTCGAGCTATCGTCGTTGATAAAGCGCTAGCGCACGGGTTCACGCTGACCACGCGGGCGTCTGCTGCAGCGCGATGTGCATAGGCACTGTAGCAGACGCCCGGAACAGGAAGATGAGGTGCAGCGAGGATCGATTCGCGATTATAACATAAACTCGACACCAGACGCTTTGAGTGCTGCGAGGCTATCATGTGACCACACATCTTTCTTTTGTTGTCGTTCCGTCTGCTTTCACGTTTCCTCCTTGCCCTCAATAGTGTCGAATATGTTAAATGCGCACCCTTCCTATCGCATGCCTTGTCGCTAAGAGATTTCGTAGCTAAGAATATCGCCCGTAAGAGAAAGCTTTGTGAATCCGGCCCCAGTTTATTGAAAGAAACGATCATCGCGAAACACTGTAGTGCTGACACTGTAGTGCTCCCGCGCTGACAGTGGCGGGAAGTTCGCGCGTTGCACATCATTCTAGACGCGATTGCTCACCCTCAGTGCTTTCCCGCTGGTATTCGATGGTGACTACGTTGCTCCTTCTTCACTCGTTTCAGCGTGCTGTATGCACGCATAAATTTATTGCTACATTGTTTTAATCGCCAATCACTACTGCAGAAGTGAAGAAAAACTTATCTGTTCTATAGCGCCTAAATAACTTCACGTAGGAGGCTTTCGTATTATGAAAAAGATTATGTTACAAAGAACAGCAGATACCGGATGTCAGTGAAGCCGATGATTACATATAAATTTCGTTTGCTTCCGGCGCGGATGGCCACTACTTTATAAGTACTGAACCATGCGGAATTAAGCTGGCCATACAAACGCACATCATTTACTATCTTAACTCGCCGTGTCACGTCATTGGCGTGATAAATTCCAGGCTCATGGAACTTCTGTGTTTTGCACACTGGCGAATATGCTGCCGTAAGCGGATATGACGAAACCAAAAAAATTCAACATTCCACTCGGAGAAACGGGATATCTATTTACGAGGAGACACTCACCACCCCGCTATTGAAATCTGTTTAAACATATCAGATTTCATTTGTTATCTCGTTTCACTGAAATCGAAGCAGCACTTTACAACTTGTAATAGCCTTTTGCGCACTTCGATCTACACTACACTACACTAGCTATTAAGGGTAACTTTTGCTCGAAGTGCACAAATTGTCAATTACGTTATTGTCTTGAGTGTGTTCTGGCAAACGCGTCTATAAAAGGAAGTGTTAATTCACGACCTCAGGGTCGAGGGATACGAAAGTATATACGCCCCGCAATTCACTGCATTTCTCTTTGACGTGCGGGCTTACATAGTCGATGGATCACACGTCTTGCGTGACCCGATCGACTCGATGTACTACGCGCAGCCGTTTTCATAGAAATAGAGAGAGAAAGAGAGAGAGAGAGAGAAGAGCAGACATTATGCTCGTCGTTGCACTGTCTGCGCGGGAGGGCGTGGAGTTCCGGACTACTCAGAAAAAAGCCGCGCGTACGAAGAACAAGGGCATCGAACTTGCTGGCGAAGACGCAATGAATTCGGCGCTGTGGCATTTGGTTCCATCTACGTGGTCCTTCCTGTATGCATATTCACCATGCAGTGTTAGACTGGGCACGATAAAAGAATCATCCAAAGAAGGTCAGGTTACGTTAGGCATTCCAGGCGTTCGAATCACTCGCTCCATAATTATTGCTGCGTCATACATATAGCTGGTGAAGTGCACCTGTGATGGTATACATTTTATGTTATTGCTTTCTAGGTACTGAATATCCATATTTATGTCACTGTCGCATCGTTCATTTACTTTTGTTGTTGTTGTTGTTGCAGTCAAACTGCAGTCTTTCAACACAGGCTTCTGAGCCCCCCTCCCCGTTTTCGTTTTTTTTTTTTTTTTGAAGTACACTGTTTGCATTACCTTAATATTACTTTCTCGGTATCGCTTTAGTTCTCGTTCGGACATCGCAGGAAAGTTGTGAAGGTTCGGAGAGTGTGATAGAGCACCTATATTACGATTATTTCCAGCTGACCTCACTTCAGCAAAATGCCTTCGATGATGCCGGCAACCGCCGTATTAAGAATGTTCACAGGGAAAGGTTTTCAGGTTGTAGGTATCACTCTGAAATGTTTCTCGCTTAGCTTATTCGAAAAATAGGTGCACGTGGACGCAAAAAGAACAAGACAAAGAAAATAAAAACGACGTGGTGCTCACTCGGCACTCGCTCTCAATTCTACCAACGTTGAATTCTGATCACGCAAGATCCTGTCCAATAGAGAAAGGACTAGTGTGTTCGCAAATATAGAAGACGCACGGTGTTCGAGGCGACCTAAGGCGCGAACTTCATTCCTGTATGCGCTGGGTGAATAATTGATTCAGTACGCTCTTTGTGGCCAGTAAGATACCCAGTACATGTGCGAAAAGCAAAGGCGATGAAACAAAGCCGTGGCATAATTTATCGAGGCTTTTCATATTTCGGCGCGAAACGTGCGGTTATAGGATTGAAAGCTCTCCCTTTAAGGTCACTTCTTTACACCCGAAGATAATCATGTCCTCACTTTGATGACTGATATTTCATAAATGGAAGCGAGGACCTTTACTGACAGAAATCACAAAAGGAACTTACACTAGAGGAACATAATTTCTTTAAAAAATGGGCCTTCCAACGACAAACATCACTTACAAACGAAAAACTCCGTGAACGTGCGTCCCCTGGGGCCCCTTATTCACAGAAAGTTGTTACTCTAGAATCACTCCCCAGAAGTGCATTTCAGCCAAACCTGATGCCGAACAAGTCGCTGACGACTGACGAAGGACATTTACGAATGGCAACGTTCGTAAATTCGATATACCAGCGACACCATCGCGCACATGTGACCACACACACACACACGACGAGGAGACCCCAAGCGGAGCCATAAAAATGTTCTCGGCCACAAGTAGCGCGCCGCGCGAGTCCCGCGGCCAGGGCGCGCGGAAAGAAACAGAAGTTGGGCAGCGGGATTGGCTCTCACGCTGCGCACACCGGCAGCCGATTTATGGGGCCACCTTTGCCCCAGGGTGCGACCGAAAGCCCTCGTACTCCTCCGCGAGAGCAGACGCACGCACGCGTTCGGGGCACGCTCACGCGCCTGCGTGTGCGTATATCGCGATCGGAGAAGGGGGGAAAAAAGAAAAATTGGCCGCCATGCGTCATCCAGCTGCCGGAACTGGCCGTCTTGGGATGGAGCGCGCGCTCACGGCGTCCGAGCGCACGAATTTGTCCCGCTCGATCGTGCCACGGTCTCTCTCTCTATAGGAGGTGGGCGGAGACGCGCGCCGCTCCTGGCCGAGTCCGTGGGCGCGATCCCAAAGCCTGCAGCCTAGCCGATATCCGCCGCACTATAACGTTCCGGGGGAGGCACTCAAGACGCGCCATCAGTGGGAGCTTCTTCCTTCTCCCTCGCCGGCGTCACTCATTTAACAGCCGTGTCCCCGTGGCGGTGGTGGTGGTGGTGGGGGACCGTATAGCAAACGGCAATGATGCTGCCCGGTGGCTGCCAGGCAGCCAAACAAGGATCGCTCTTGTCTCCAGATGGACGCCCGAGGCATCGGAGAATCCCTGCGACGATGGATTGAGCGTTGCTGCTCCGCTCTCTCTCGCTTTCGTGCGGAGGAGCATTAGCGGCTGAAATAGGGGCCCGCACGCTCGATCGCCTCGCCAGAAAGGGAGCGCAGAGAAAGCGGCTCCTCTCCTCGCGGACGGGAAATGCGCGAGGAATGCGCCTACCCAGGACCACGTTTCGGCGCCTAGCAGGAGGAGAAAAAAAAAAAAAGCAGGAAATAACAAAACAGCGCGGAGCCCGTGGAAGGGGAATGGAAAGCCCGACGGGTCGTTTCACACCTTTCGAGCGAGCAGTCAGGCTTGTCTTCATATCGTTGTGTCCCTTGCCATGACCGCGTCTGATGGAGAAATAAGAGGCTGCTCCCGCTTCTGATTTATTTATTCTTTCGCTGCGGGCGTAGCAGCCTTTCTTTTTTCGCTCTATTAAGCGATAGGAAGATCGGTGCGCTGGGCGGCGAAAATGCAGGGCCGAAGGCGACGGTGTTTGGCTCGCTTTATTCGCTTGATCGGTTCGCATCAGATTCGCTTGCTTTGTTGTTGCGGCTAAGCAGGTTATTAGCCTCTAACTGATGGACGTTGTGTTGAGAAATCTTTATCAGCTGGTAATTTGAAAGCTTCAAAGTTTAGCATTGTTTAAACGATGTTGCCAATATGTACGCCACGAATATCGCTACTATAGTTTCGCACGTATAGACTTAATGACATACGTATTTTCTACGCTTGTTCTGTAAGAAGTTTGGTTTCATTGGAAGGTTCTAAGTACCCATGGTATAGTTTCCGACATAAAACTTGAAATTAACGTTAAACGTTTCAGAACGACTGCGCCTCGTTCTGCCGAACCAGTGGTACAAGTTGAGCGTTGATCTAAGGCGCGGAAAACCGCTGAATTCACAGGCATGCAGGAAATCTTTTGCCGCTGTGCAGCTAACGTTTGTGTCGAACAAGGACCAATTTCGTTCATATCGGCGAACGAAAGGTTCTCCTTCGAAACTTTCTGGAAGCATATTATTCGTGGGGTTCTTAATGTCCTAATGGCGTATTTTTTCGTTATACCGTCGCTTTTATACCTCATTTTCTTTCACCACTGCAAACACCTCTCCATACACATTTAATATTACAACAATACGCACTGTTTCTCCAAATGACGTTTTGTATTTAGGAGACGGCACTTCTATTAAATAAACTGTAAAGTAGGTTTCTGTTGCTTCTGCGTCATTAGGCCCAACATAACTAACTAACTAACTAACTAACTAACTAACTAACTAACTAACTAACTAACTAACTAACTAACTAACTAACTAACTAACGACCAACTAACCAACTAACCAACCAACCAACTAACTAACTAACTAACTAACTAACTAACTAACTATCGTCACTGCTGCAACATATTCATTTACTAGTGGGGAAGAATGCACATGTGCGTCACAGGTGCGTCGGAGAGAGAGAGAACAGAAACAAAAAATCCAGACTTAAGACGTCGAAATGCAAGTCTAAATGGATGGAGGTCACGTCACTCAACGCCCCTGTGTTGACGAGATGAGCGGCAAACCTTTGTGGACAAAAGCGAAGCGGCGTTTACGAACTCTACTATGCTCATCATCATTTGTAAATGACATCGTTTGTAAATCTCTGACGGATACCTGAGGCGACCGCCTAGCGTGCTCGTACAAGTGTGCGCGTGATCGGTGCTCTTCTCTCTCATATTCAATTTCACCTTTTCATCTTTTCGCCAGTGCAAAAGGTAGCAAAACGGACGAGCGTCTGGTTAACCTCCCTGCCTTTGCTTGCTTCTTTCTATCTTAGTTTTCATATTTTCCCTTACTTCCTTCCCTTCCTCTAGTGGAAGCAAACTGGACAGCGGCCTCCCTGCCCTGTCCTTGCTTCTCTCTAGTTCTTGCTCGCCTCCGTCTCGCGAGCTCCTTCCTATACACAGCGCGAATCCTTCGCTCCTATATAGATAAGCCGCGGAGGCATCCCGAGATGTGGTGCTCCTCCTATTTCACTTTCTGCGGGGCTCGAGGGGGGGGGGGCGAAGGCTCAATAGCTGCAAATTTATGACGGGGCGCTGGGAGTTAGCGGCGGCCGTAAACGATGCGGCGCCACCGTTTCCGCCAGCGCCTCGAGCTGCCAGAAAAGAGCTCGACGGCTCTCCGGAAGCGCTTGTTTATTAACCACCTATTTTCGTGGAGCTCCAACTGGAAGCGTGAATGGGTAGGCGCGACCGTCCCGTCGGACCATTCAAAAATAACGTCAACGGTTACTCGCGCACTTCGACGCGCACCCTCCCGCTGCAACGCAGCGCGCGGCATCGGCTGCAATAAACGCTGGCTTCGACCCGGATGGACGCCGTTCCAAGTGCTCTCCTGCTTAGCTATCGCGACGGATTATACAGCTCCCCAGCTAAAAAATCGCACGGCGCCCGTTCTTGGTCAACAAATTTGCCGTCGGACCTTGCGTTCTTGCAGTCGTCCTATGTGGGTCTCGCTCTTTTATTTACTCGGCGGATAACCGTGCATGATTGCTCCGAAATGCTTTCCGAGGCCGTATATTGCTATGCCATTTTTCCCCCCTTCCGTTTCTACTTATTGCCTGCTACAGGCGTGCGCAGAGTGGCCGATCCCGATGTCGCCAGGAGCGTGGGCTGTATTCGTGCTAGTCGATGAATAAAGGCTAACAGACGAGAAAATGTGAAGAATCGTCGCAAAATACGACCCTGCATGCTTGGCTTCTATTGCTATATAGTAGGAGACAAATTCAATTTCTAGTCCTCCATTATTGCTCTCTGTAGAGGGAGTATTTATAAGTGTTTGTAGTAGTAACAGTAATAATAATAATAATAATGATAATGTATTGCCGTTCACAATTAAATTGTGACGCTTAAAATAAACCAGCTGATAGTTTAGCACCTGAATGAGTCAGAACTTGAGCTGAAAGAGAAGCACAGCACATAGAAGACTTTGCTGTGCCTGCACCGCGTACCTTACGGTATTCCGCATTGGTTAAGTGGGTGCTTGTTACATGTTTCCCCAATACCTAAGCAAGAGCCTCAGCTTATTCTTCAATTCAGAAAGCAACACGATGAATGCACGGACTGAATCTATTGAAGCCGAGGAGGTGACGCCACTTATTTGGTTGTTCAATATTAACATCATCGGAGCCGTGAGCAGCCCAACCAACACAACAGTGACAACGGCGATCTTCTTTAGAGCCACTAAAAGGCGAGGGCTCCCTATCCCCAATAACCTCGAGTCACTGCTGCATAAATAGCGCTTCGCTTTCAGAGAAAGGCAATATTAAAGATTTCGCCACAAGTTTAGGTTATGAAAGACATCCCAGGCTGTTATTACCTACCTACGTGCATGTTGCGTAAACGGCTACGATAATAAGTCAATTAATCATTTTTAATGCTACTTAAAGGTGTTCTTAAGCGTGTCCACAGGAGAAGCAGGCGAGACCAACTGAAGGCAGTACACATATAGTCATAACGCCAAGCATAAACGCCAACACGGCGTGCTGACGCACACACCCGTTTGATCGGATGATAAGGTTTGATAAATTTTGTCGAAGTCGATCATTTTCTTTATCTGATGACCCGGGACTGAACTTATGTCCCGAACAAACTGCCGTCGGCAGATCGTTTTCGCCTAATTCCTAAGTAATGATCCCGTTGGGAGCCATCAGTGATTAAGCGCGTTCGAAAGTCAAACAAACGACCGCTTCACCTGATCGGCGACGCCGTGACACATTCGAAGCCCGAGGGCAAATGCTCAAAAAAACGCTGCCGATGGGTAACGAACTCGGCTATCTACAGCGGCGAACGCAAGTCTGACGGCCGCTCATAGGGCCCGGGAGGCGAGTTAGTGCACTCGTGTAGTTCCGTGAGCCATGCACAAACAAAACGGCGCCCCTCCGTCGCGATCACATTGGCACATCGGCCGCTGTCGTTACATCCTGTTTCATTCGAGTCAACCTATCGTTGCGCAGGCACATATTATCGCGAGGCGTCAGCCAATCTTCGACCCGCACCGCGGAGCCTTTCGCTGCGCCGAAAGGAAAGGGGGGTAGTCGAAGCCGTGGCACCCGCGCCGCGTGCCCGACTGGTGCCGAGCCAAGTTGTTCTTCGCAATCTGTGCACTCGCATCTCTTTGCTTCATTCTGCACCGGGACTCCGCCGAAACGTTATCACGAGATCAACTGGCCCTTGTTTGGCGAACGGCTTGTGCACTACGTCGCCCGATTGACGCGCAGCGTCAGGGCGATGTCGTCGTTCCCACCCGATGTCGCACACGCGCATAGCTAAACATCTCCGACGCGTCTCGGTGTAATTAGCGCGCAGGTGCTTTCTTTCGTGTTTTCTTTTCCTCGCTCGAAAAAGCGACGGCAACTCCAGCGTCACGCGCCGCGTTCTCTAGCGTCCAGCGAGACGCCGCGCCGGCCCTAAGCAAAATGAATGGAAACGGGGTTGCGCTGGTGCAGCCTCCGTGGTAGTTCCTGGGGCGGCGTAAGTAGGCAATGAAGGCACGCTCGTAAATAAGCCGGGCCGGCAGCGGCGGTCGTGGTTGCCCGGTAAATAGAGGCGCTCCTCCGCCCGCAACCACTCTTGCCACTCCGCTTCTTTCTTGTTCGCACCCCCACGGGCGCGTCGTCTTCTGTTTTGGGCGCTAGAGAAGGAAAAGGGGGCCGCGGCAGAAAACATCGATAACTCTGGCGAGCTGTCAGGTGTGAATGCGTCGATGGACTCCCTGGTTTCCGCGCTACCACCGCGACAACGCTGGCCCGAACTGGGAGCCGTTTATTTTTAGTCGACGCGCGCGGTGCTCGCTCGCGTGCGTGTATGTGCGCACCTTATTATTTTTTATTATTACTTTTTTTACGAGATCGCGTGGGTCGCGGCTCTTTCGACGTTCCCCGCGAGCTTCCGTTTGCTCGGCGGCGCTCGATAATGGGATGGGTTTCGAGTAAAAAGCCTTCTCATCCCGGACACGTGTACTGCATGGTGGGAGCTCCTTCCTCTCCCTTATACAACCTTCCACCCCAGTTATACCTCGTCGTTGTCACACCGGCGCTATATTTTGGCACTCTTTTGTGAGCGCCTTGATGTCGACACTCTTCTTTTTTTTTTTTCTTCTTTTCTTGTAGCTGAGTGGTTTCTTTATTGACGTTAGCTAGGACGCTCGGTACATAATTGGAAATACAAGACACAGCCGGCGACGAGACGCAATGAGCGAGAACGTGCATAAAGCGTCCCATACTCTTGAGCAAAATGAGTGTCGTCAACCCCCCTGAAACTGAGCCGAGTCATTTCTTCATGCAGCAGCTTTCTTGCGTTTCCTTCTAACGCAATATTTTTTCTTTCAGTATTAGCGGCTCCCACTCACCCGCCTTCCACCCGTACTAACTCTATATGGTCTTCATAATAAGCGCTTTTGTGCTGCTTCGTTCACTGAAAACGACGTCGTGCGCAAACTGCGTTCTCTCTTTGTTTCCCTGCTTTCTCTGTTTAGAAAGCGCCTGTCAGCAGCAGCTTCGGGTATTGTAGTACTTTTGTAATCATGTCATTAGAGGTATAGAACGACTCAATAGCTTTACCTGCGCTCTTTATACGAGAGCGATCAGAAGCGAAAAGCACGGGCCTGTAAGCGGGCGCTCAGTACAGAAAAGGTCAAAGGGAGTGATAGTCTGCTACTGTTAACTTTTCCAGTGTCGCTATGAATAGCTGTTAAGCAAAAGTTGCGCTGTCATCTTCAGTAACCGCAAAGCTAACGCCGGCTCTAATGCATCTATTTAACAGCGCGCGGCAGAGCAGGAGCATCGTAAAACATGCCTCGTAATGTAATATGTGGGAGGCAGTTAGAGCTAAAATTACGATACCTACAACGAAAGACTCGTCCTTGCTTTTAAGTTTTCTCTTCGTATAAGGCTCGTTAATGCTCCTCGCGGTGCGCGAAATGCGGCTGCCACGTTGCGGCTCTTGTGATTCAGCGAGCGCGTGGGTCTTTCACCTGCGAACGCGCACAACGAACGCCCGAATGTCGCATTCCCGAAGCGCACACTTCGCTCTCGCCATTCCGCTTTCACCGCGTATAAGAGATGTGGGCGGGACGACGTCGTTCACTTAGCGGGAGGCCTTCTCCCGGCCAAGACAGTTGAGGTGCGAGGATAGGTGCGCGCCGAATATGCAGCCTCCGAGTCCGCGCCTCATCATGGCGCTCCCATTAGAAGCCCACAAAGCGCGCCCCATCAGTCGGCGCTGCTAGCGGCAGTAGCGGCAACAAACTTAACGCGTGTCGGCGCTGGGAGATGGCTCGGTATGGCGCTGCGCCGCTTCCTCGCGTGGCGGCCGTAACGAGCGCCCTGCGCGTGGGGCGTGGAATTCGAGAGTAACTAAGCGAGCTTTGAAGAGCGCCTGCCGCCGCGGCAGAGGTTGTGTCCGCGCCGCGGACCCTTCCGGCGCGCTCGCAATTCGGGTGAGTCATTTCTCTCAACCACCCCCCGGGACCTCACCGAGCCCTAGCTTCTCGGGCGTAGCGCGAGTCCCGAGCTCTGGCAATGTCACGCCCATCGTCGCGGCCATTTGCTGACGTCTCGCGCGTTGGACCCCTGCCACCAGCGCGCGGCTCTTGGCTGCGGCTTGTTTTGTGGGTCCCGCATGCAATTGCCAGCCTGAAACAAAGAAGCTTAAATAACAGCCGCGACAACACCCGGCCGCTGCGGGGAGTGTCAGAGTTAATTAGAAAAGACAGAAAAGAACGGTAATGCGAGTCCTTTGCGTCTTTTTTTGGCGACGTCATTTTTATGGCGTGGGTTGAGAAACCTCGGACGAGTTTATGCATGCACGGTACGCCGGTACTTCACTGACGTTTTTAATGTTCCGCGTTTGGTTGCGCCTGGAGTCTGCGCTCGCACGCCATGCGAACGACTCTTTTGCAACTCGTCAAGGCCCCCGGTCCCAAAAGATTTAAACCATAGTAGGGCCGAGTCTCTTTCCTCGTGTTAATGCGTACTATACGATAAGCTTTAGACAGTTCTGTTTCCCCTACGGACTCAACCGTTCAGCACAGCAAAGACTGCATCGCTTTTTCTGTCGACATATATATGTAGGTGCGAAATGATGCATAAATGTGTGGGTAATTTCGCGCAATGGAAGTTTGATGGAGCTGCGTAATGCGAAAGGCCTTAACATTGAATAGATGGGACACTGAGGAGAAACGCCATGGCATTACGATTTTCCGTTTTCATTGTTCGCTCATGTCTCTTCTTTTGTGACACTGCCGAGACAAGATTGAGGGATGCACTTACCGTGTATCCTTTATATACCACTATATGTATGCTGTCTTAGCGCTTAGCTCGGCCCCTTGCACAGGATGTTACAGCTGCGCCTTGACCAACGCACAGATATGTTTTGCGGCGAAACTACATCTTTTTGGGCAAGTTAAAATAGCAAAAGCTCAGTGAACAGAATATAAAAAGCGTGCTAGCGTGCGTTACGTAACACCTCTGACTTTCTTTTTTTTTTTTTTTCGCCGTTCTGCTGACATTTCTTGGTACGACGATGCGTATCTTTCTTAATATCACCAACCGCACGCACAAAATTCATCTAAACGAACATCGTTTTTCTTGAATTTATGTTACCGAACGAAACAATGCAAGACACACAGACGACTTTTATTCTTACCCTTTGTGCGTTGTCCAACTGTGCCTGAATCGAAATGCGTGAATTATACTCTTCGCTTTCCTATGTCCGTGTTTTGGATGTTATAACTGTAGAGCTGGCTTCTCCACACACACACCATTGCTGCGGAGAAGCAAGCTTCGACGGCCGCACTTGAGTGAGCGGTGCACGTTCGCATGCTCAGCCCTGCCGTTCCATAATGAATAGTTACTGCAACTCATCTGTTCAGCTTTCAGCTGTTCTAGGCTGAGTGCTTACAGCTTTGGTACAGGAATAAGATGCACGCGTCCTTAAAAAAAAAAAAAACTCTTGACAGCTGATGCACTTACCGTAAGACAACGACATGTCTGGAATATGTGTTCATTTTGAAAAGAATGTCGGTGCGACATCACGTCCGCCGCCGTTTTACGGAATGTGTTCAATTTTTCTGAACTGTTTCTTTGGTCATGACCAATTTTACAAATTTCCAGAGATAAATGCTCGTATAATACGGTAGTAAGAGCTGTCTCTGAATTCGCAGAATAATAAAAAACGTTACATGGACATCACTACCTTTTTTTTTTTCACCAAGACACCGTTGCATATACGAGCGCTGTCAGAAGAGCGTCGTTAAAACTGGAAGAGCGTGTGGAAAGTCACTGTCGGGGGCGCCCTAAAGCGGTGCGGTCTAATGAGGAAATGGCTTCTCTCGACACAGCGAAAACCGCAGTGTACCATGCAAGCTAGAGACACAAAAGTGCAGCGCGTGTCACGAATTGCCGATGATACGACACGCAAATGCTTCATAGCGTGACTCGCTTTTAGTTCTTGTTCGCTGATCCGGCAGAAGACAAAGGCTGTATAGCTCGAGTGGGATATATCCATGGGCCACGGCTTACTCGCGCGCTATAAAAGCGAGCGTTCAGTATAGGGGCTCTTAATGGCCACTGCCTTGCTCTTTCATGGCTATTGCCGCTCGTGTTACGGCAGCTTCCAGGGGAACAGAAATGTGTCCCGGCGTCGCCAGCCAAAGCTATAATGCGGCCTGCTTAGGTCGCACTTAGGGGTGGCAGCGGTGCCCGTCTCGAGATCGGCCGGTGCTGTAGGGCCGTTTCCGTGGGCAACGCGCCGAGATGAACGCATCCCCACAAAGTCATCAGAGGTTATATGCGCCTCGTATAGACCTACCGTAAAAAAAGGCGACAGCTAAGTATAAGGCTGCGAGGAAGAGTTGGGGTAGAACCGAAGGTTCTGTCCGACGGGTGCCTCCTGATAAGTTTGATAATGCTTGCTGGCACACGATGGTTGAGGCGTACTTGGTAGCCTTGAGCGCGCGTTGAATACCTCACCGATAATCGATAACTTTGGTCCCTTGCGGATATTAAAGATGAGTGGTAAGTCTTTCTTGAAATAACTTTCTGAAAGGGCTCGACACCTACTGTACTTATTTGTGATCGTAAGTATAGTTCCGTGCGTGTGAGGCTGACGGTACCTCGTACAGAGCAATTTTGCGGATGCGCGGAACGCGAACGATGTATACAAAACCGTAGAAGTCAAGTTGACTCCTCGCGGCAGCTACATCAGAGCATAAAAAAAGCTGTTTTACCATTTCTGGCTTACACAATCGGTCCCAGTGCTTATACGAAACAATGGACAAATTATGTTCATCTTGTACACACACCGACAGTTCTTTTGGCATTACTGAAAAGTGTACCAGGAAATTGTATTGTTGCTATGGCATCCTTTTCTAACAGTAGTGTTCTCGTTCTTTCTTTTTAATGAAGAGGAAACTATATGCAGAGCAGTTAGCTGGAGCTTGTTCTCCTTTAAAAAAAAAACATAGCACAATAACAACAAGACAAGCACCAAATATACTCGATGGTTGACCACGAAACAGTAAATGACAGGAGGATAGCGGTTTGGGCTAGCCAGTAATAAGCGACTGCAAGCGTCACAGTGAGCACTACTATCCATCCTCGTCCTTGTAACTTATTCTGTGCTCTATAACACGCAAATGAGGCGAATCCTGAGTTATAAAAGAAGAGGTGTTCCTTAACAGACAATATAAAACCGAAAAGAAAAATCACTATTAGGTCGCGAACACATTATTTTTTTTTTCAAATACTTGCTTTTCTCGCGGTATTCCTCGCGCCGGGTCTGCTCACCCAGTTTCTTTTTTTTTCTTTTGTTTTCTATTTCAGTGTGCCTGTCAAGCGCCGCGTGCACATGCGCAGTGGCTGTCCCAGGCATGAGCCGGAGGGGGTCGGCGCACATGTCTCCCGCGTCGGGCGCGCTCGCAGGGCACCGTTACACGTGTTTCGATCGGCATCCCCATTTGTCGTCGCGCTGAGCACCCGAGTAACGGGCATTGATAAAGGATCGCCTAAGTTTAGCCGTGCCCAAAATGCTCATTAGGCGATGAACTGCGCCAGCAACCCCGCCGGCGTTGGGGCCCAAAATAGATGATCCACCCGAGAGGCCCGAAGCTCGTCCCGTTCAAGATCGGTTTTCTCTCGTGAGAGCTTCACTCCGGAGCACAGTACCTTTGAGGGGAAGGAGAGCGCCTGCGATCCGTGGACGCCCCGAAGATAGAGGCTTTGTTATAGGCAAACGCTGATGGCATGCGCTCTATAGATGCGAACGGACGTGGTGGCTCTTCGTTCTATACGTCCGTTTATCAATAAACAGACGCAGTGATTTGTGATCGGACGGAAGTGGTTTGTCGAAGACATCAGGGCCGGAGGGGAGGAGAGACGAAGCGATAGAGACCGCGAATGAGAGAGACTTGAGCCTGCTTTACCTGAATCTTACGCGTAATTAAAAAAAAAAAGACTAGCCGATTTCATTGCGTTTATAAAAGCTTTTAAAGACGTTGAAGCTAACTAATCGCTAGTATCATGATGAAAGATGTCTGAAATGATTGCCTAAATGTGTCGAGAGTTTGCCTAAGAGGTTTTGTTGTTTGTTTTTTCTCGTTTAATCGTCATTATAGGATCCACATGTACGGTTTTAATTACACCCTGTTGCTCTGTGATGTAGAGGCGTGTTTAAGGGCGGCGTTCACGAGAATTCAGAGCAGTGCCCTACACATGCCATCGATTACAGCGCTGTCAACGGTAATCTAGGATGTAATTCTAGCAGCTGAGTGTCGTTTGTACACTGTCACTAATCAACAATGACATCATGAATATTAATTTTTCACGCCACTAGCACAACAAGAAAATGGTGTTTCTTTCAAATTTACTTTAAAAAAAAAGAACGAGGGCGTTGTCATGCTTATACAAGAGATTGAAGGACTCTCGTTACACACAAATACGGCTCACTAGCACTACAAGTTGTCCACTAGTTGAACAAATTAACGTCTCTGGGAAATTGAAAAAAAAATATATATATATTGTCGTAGTGTTTTCTTGGTGTGTCACGTCCAGACTATGCGCTATTTACTTATTTCGTTCTCTTTATCACCACAACGGAGCTCTAGGCTTCGCTATTATAGCTTTAAGTGGGGGCGCGTGCCATTTTTTTTATTAATTTGTAATTAACTGTTACGGTATGTTGTGTGTCTATGTAATTCTTTCAGTCTCTCGTTTTTTTCTCGTTTTGCTATACCTTACCTATGTTGCAGTGTTATATCCTTATTGAAATACGCTTTTAATGTCACTACAACGCGCTGCGTAATGCGTGCCGATCGACTTGAGAAAACTAAAAACACGCGCATAAAACCTGGATAAATTAAGTCGCATATTTCGGCTGCGCAGAGTTACACGATTACTAACTCATGAACTTTAAGCTTTGTGGTCATGCCTTTAATCGGAAAGCATAGTTCGGCTAAGTATATACTTAGCCGAACTGACGGAATCAGGTGCAGTGTTCAGCGACTGAAACGCGATACTAGGACCGCTTGATGGCTGGCGCATTTTGTGCTACTGGAGTGCGCTGGGTGATCACGGAGGAACCAAATTTAATCACAATGCTTCCAAAAGTCCCTCGCATTCATTCAATACCGCTGCGGATCGGCTCAGTGTCCCCAGCACAAAGTCATGATGCCGAAAGCATCGGCAGCCGTGCGCTTCGAGTATCGCGTTCCATTCGCTGAACACTATACACGAACTTCAGAGACTACGCAATCAAAAATGCACGGCAACACTATGAAACGCATTAGATTAGCATACTGATTTCCCACATGCGTTCGGTATGCAGCAGTGTAAAGTAAGGTTACCTGTAAGACACTGCTAGGTTGTGGCAGAGCATCACAGTGGGGAGGGGGGGGGGGAAGAAAAGAGGCTTGGGAAGTTTCGAAAAACGTGTGCTTAAGAGTTAAGAGGTGCACACTCGATGCGGTCTCGAAGACAGATGAAACTGAAAGATAAAAAAAAGAAGAGGAAAAAAAAAGGCAGTGTAGACGCAGTTACACCGGAAAGGAGAAGAGAAAACAGAATAAAACACGCCAACTTTACTTCATCCGCGAAACCTCTTTCGATGAGCTGTCGTCTTGTCAGGAAACAGTTGCACGTCCAGAGAAGCATCGTAACGCAGCGCGACGGCACAGAAATAAAGATACACAGACAAGCAACACACATGTTGCTAAAGTTTTTCGTAATCCATGCAATGTAATGACCAGGGGCTAGAATAAGAACGGCACCTGCTGAGAAAGTAGAACTTTTAAAGAAAAAAGAAAAGTTGAGTTTTTTAATGACTTATGGCGCATGCCGTGTGTTTATTATGTTTTTTTAAAGATCGTATTATATTTTACGTACCGCAGCATGCAGCACGATTTCACTTGTTCAATTCCATCACTGTCAGAAGTCGCCACTTTTAGTCCGAGAAATATAAAATGAATGCTTCACTAAGTGACGAGTATCCTAATTAACAACATTACGGAAATATAGCGATTTGCGAATGGTATCCGGTATCTTCGAAAGTCACATTCACTTCGAATGAATTCCGAGGATAATACGAGGTTTGATTTAAGCGTCACAAAGATTGCACAAAATTCACTGGAGCCTTGTGTCGCAACGTCCGCCTCCGCAAGAAGCCTTTACGTGCGTTACGACGAGATGTTGCCACCCTTCCATTATATTCGGTGCGATCGTAGCACGCCATGTCGTCCCACTCTGAAAGGCGAAGCTTAGGCTTCCTTCAAGTTCTTGTAGATGGTGTGCTTGGCAGCCCAATTTGTAAATTTCGGGACTGGGGCCTCACTATAAGTTCTGCTTTTGCGTCGTGTTCGTATAAGTTCAAGTGCGATTATTTCACTGCACAATTTTCTTGTGCTATGCAGCGCCGACGATTTTGAAGAGATTAGTGAGTATCAAAAGCGCTAAAGGATAATAAGTAAACTTCAGATGTGGTTATTGTCAACACCCTGCTAAAGCAACACTTCAGTGATTGCTGGTTCCTGGTGCAGAGCGTAAGTGGACGCGAACCGAATGATAGTTGTATAGGAAAACACTTTCTCGCTCTGATCCACCTGGGATGTTTCAGCAGTGCTATATATACCTGCTTAATCAACACAGTTATTTGACATATTCAAGGTATATTAGGAATATATTGATGTCCTAACTTGGTCTTTAGTAATCAAGCTACAGAGATGGTATGAATGGCTGCACACACAATACGTGCAGCAGATTTATCCATATAACCTTTGATACTGAGGAGCAGCCTTCCAAGCCTTTTTTTTTTTTTTTTTTCGAGATGGGAAAAGAACCGTCATAAACTATGGTGCACGTGCATACATCTATGCTCCTTAAATAGGTGCCTCGTACAACGGGGACACGCAAAATAGAACTTAGTTCATGGAACGTCCTGGAACGCGTGCTACAGGGTCCAATATATTCTAGTCACCACAAAACGGTAGCGGTTACGATATAACGTAAGCTAATTCCAACGTGGCCTCCGGTGTCAAGCACAGTTGACGCTACAAATGCACTTGAGGTCAAATGGAAGTGCCCGTTAACCGTGTCTGCGGCGTGCTTTACCCTTGCTTGGGCACCTGCTTAACGCACGACCTATGAGGAAATTGCGCTGGCGCTGCTTCGCTCGTGTTCCGGCTTACACGTAGACACATCGCGTCCGCTCTTTTTTTTCTCCTCACAGGCGTGCAACGGCCTGCGCCGGTGCCAAAGGGCGCCAAGCGGAAGAAGGAGCCCTGTGGCCGGGAGTCCGAGCAGCCGTCGGCGGCGGCGTCACCAACGCCCGCCGTGACCAACCCGGGCGGCAGTCCCGGCGTCCCGTCCGGCGCCAGCCCCGGAACCCAGCAGCCGCCGAACGCGGCGAACCGGGCACGGCTCTCCGAGAGCCCCGTCAACGGCGGAGACAGCGGCGACAAAGCTGCCCGCAAGAAGAAGGCGCGCACCACGTTCACGGGACGACAGATCTTCGAACTCGAGAGGCAATTCGAGATAAAGAAGTACCTGTCGTCCAGCGAGCGCGCGGAGATGGCTAAACTACTAAACGTCACCGAGACGCAGGTGAGTGGCTCCCGCTGGCTTTAATGGGCTCGAACGCGGAAGTGTCTACGTGACCAGCACTATCCACTCGTCGTCTCGAGAGGAGTAAGTAGGCAAGTGCACTGCAGCGAATGTGTCGCAAGCGCGGAATAGGCTAGCTACTGGAAACCAGTTAAACTGCAAATAAAGCGCGGAATACGCTAGCTACTGGAAACCACTTAAACTGCAATGCATGCACTCAGCTCTGCTGAATTAAGTGCCGCGCCACGAATGTGCGTGCGCAGACTATGGCCACGTTAGTCGGCTAACGTTGCTAAATGGAAGTTTCCGCTGGACACGACACTCCTTTCGTGCGACCTTTAGGTCTTGATGGCGCCTAAAGATTAGTGGTGTCGATCGGTAGCACTTTCTTCTGACCCTTATCGCAAAGGTGCATCGCGAGCTGCATGGGAACGTGCTGACACGGCCTGACACAGAGTATGACCGTGTTTGCGCGCCTACCCGAAGACGGACGGCTGAAATGGTTTTCTGTGCGGTCATACAACACGTGGTTGAAAAGAGACACACGTTCAAAATTCTTGCTTTATTAACGTTTCGGCCGCTGGGCCGGCATTCTGACGAAGGCCGGCCCACCGGCCGAAACGTTAATAAAGCAAGAAGTTTGAACGTGTGACTCTTTTCAACCCTACATTGGACCGGACCCATCGAACTTCAATCTGAAAATACCAATATATATATATATATACACACACACACGTTTGGGTACGTGGGTGGCAAAAGTTCGAAACACAACTTTTACTACTATTTCAGCAGGCTCACCTGTCGAAACGTGAGTAAAGGTTCTGTTTCGAACGTTTCTCGCCCTCTTAAAAAGTAAAAACATTTTCGTAGTTGGATCATCGTCCGCCGTTATAGCACTGTGGTTACATCGGTATTCAGCTGCTGACCTGAAGGAGGTGGGCTCGATCCCTGCCACGGCGGTCTCGTTTTCGATCGAGGCGAAAACGCTAGACGTCCGTGTACCGCGTGTCATCAGGCGCGTTAAATAAGGCCATGTGGTCCAAATTTGCGGAACTCTCCATTACGGCGTGCCTCATAATATCATATCGTAGTTTCGGCACGTCAAACCCCAGAAATTATTAGTACCTTGCTTGCTTTGTCGGCTTTTTCCGATCTTCTTTATTTAATTTGAACGAACCAAGAAAAAGCAGTACGTGAACCAGGACATCAAGCTATGAATCATGCATGATGCTTATCTTATGCTATGTCTAATTTTCTCATTTGTTTACAACATGACACAGAAACAGGAACTGAATTAAGGAATGAAGTCCACGAAATGAGGTAAGCACACACTAAATTGAATCAATTATGTCACTGTTAACGCGGCATAATGTGATGGCAGTTGACGAGGCGGTGACGTCATCGCGTATGGTTGGAGAAAATGCCGAAGTGGAGCCATGGTGGCTTCGGCGTCCATCTTTCCATTCATGGCCTCCGTTTCGAGCCACGCGGCATGACCTTCGCGAGAGGGGGTACATGCTCTTTGGCGGTACATGCTGATGATCATGATGCTATACTAATCTAATAATTCAACTTATCCACGTTTCACAGTGTGCCGTTCTTTCACAGTTAAAAGATTCTTCAACTCTCAGGACGTACGCGTAGCGGACATTCGCAAACTCGTACGAAGTCGCATAAGATGATTCGCATACAAGATAGATGAAAACAGGTTTTATAAATCCTCGCATTCTGAGGAACAAGGAGAAGAAGAAGCAGATGACGAAGAACGCCCGCGCCAGCGTTGTGGCACGTCATCGCAGCCTCTGGAATCGGCCTCAAAGAGGTCCGGAAGCAGCCAAGTCACCTGCGAAGAGCGTAACACAGCAGCGACGACCCTTTCACGATCGAGTCGCTGCGGGCAGCACGAGCGAGTGCATGGACGCGGCAGCGCCGAAGCCAGGGGCTGGCAGCAGCACCCTGGGCTCTACCGGACTCGGCAGCCATGGAGGAGATCGCGCCGCCGACGCTGTCCTCGCCAAGGTATCGTCTCACACTGTATGAGGTGCGACGTGGGCTCGCTTCGGCAGTAACTTCCTTTCCTGGTGTTCGCCGCAATCTCGGTCAATCACCGCAAACGCCATGTGCTTCATCTTCATCCGGGGCCTGGTCACGCCCACCACCACGATGGCATTTTACGAACCCGACGAATCGCTTTCGCCGCCGGTGTCGCAGAGGCTGTTTGATCACCGAGGCGACTTCTCCCAGCGCTATCTGTCGTCGCATCGGTGCGTGACATTGTGTTACGTGGTGTGCAGACATGGCGTCCACCACCTGACGGCTTATGTTGGACATCACATCTGTTCTATGGAAGAAGATTTTTTTATCTTTTGCATTTCGTTACAAGAATTAGAAGATGAGAAAACACTCATAAAATGATTATATAACGGCCTTTTGTGTCTTTCTTCGTTTCTCTAACATGATGATACGCCACGCTGTCGCAAGCCGTTCCACCTTTGTGATATAAGACGGCTCTTAGAACAATAATATCAGGGCATGTATTTCATTTAATACTTATCAATACCGCAGGTCTTATGATTACGATACTACTTTGATTCGGTCGAGTTGGTTCGTACCTCGGAGAGACTGGTCGCCTGTCTTCGTCCGAGTCTCTTGGCATCACGTACCTTCGTCCAAGTGGCGCCACAGAATTTCGAATCGGTGACCATAACATAAGGGAGATGTGCCTGAAATTTTTTTTTTTGCTTAGATTCCCGGCAATATAAGATATGATAGTAAAATTTGCATCAAAAATTGTATAATTGATTGTATTACACAGTCACTACAATATTAAGGCAACCGTCATTTAGATTTTCTGAAGGGTCTGTCCTCGGATGCCTTGCGGTTTTTAAAAGCGTGGCTGTTCAGCCTAGGCAAAAGTGCTTTTCTTGAACGCATGACCGCATGCATAGAAGTGTGCGTGCATTTCTGTGCATTGCGCGCACGTCTTTCTTCTGTGCTCATGCTCTCATCCCACGACTACACAACGGAGTGTAGTATAGCAAGGGATAGGAAAATGAAGTGAGCGTGAGGAGGGAAATGAGGAGGGAAATGAGGAGGGGAAGAGGCTAAAGAATGGCATAACGGCGGCAGAAGAAGAGGGTATGTGCCAACAGCTCCAAACAGCGTAACATAGCAAAGGGGTGGAAAAGGGAATTGTCGAGGATTTATGTGAGTAGCAAGACATGGAGGAGGGGAGAGGGTAAGGATGGCATAGCCTTGACTCATTGATTTCGGGGGTTCTATGTCCCAAGACCAAGCTGCGATTACAAGGGTGGTAAAGGAAAGTGAGGACTTGTGGGAGGGAAAGGAGGAGGAGAAAGAGTAAAGCATGGCATAGCCTCGTATGGTACAGTAAAACAAGTAGGTGGGAAAGAGAAGTGAGGTCGAGTAGACTGATATGGAGGTGAGGAGGTTGCCAAGGAGTGGGGCGAGGGTAGCCTTCTACGTTCTAGCTAGCATAGCAAGCAAGGGCTGGGAAAGGGGATTGAAAGTGAGGAGGAGGGAAAGGTGGAGGTGAAATCCACCAGCTCCAATGCTTGCGCAGTCTCCGAATCACTAATGCGTAGCTGCCCCAATTTTCTTGCACTTCCTGGTAGCGTGATTATAATAAAGGTTTATCTCGTGACCCAACGTTGTTCATTAAAGACACAAGACAAAACGTCGAATGGACGCGTGAAAAAGGATGAGAAATGAGTTTACGATGAAGAAGAAGAGCAAGAAGGTACTCAAGACGACAACGAAGAAAACGGGAAAGAGGAAGAAGTACACGACGAATACGAAGGAGAAGCATATCAGGGTTTTGGCCAATCCCCCGAAGTGGGTATGCGCCATATTTGAAGGCTCGTCGTCATCTCTTCATACGAAGGAGAGCCGAATAAGACAGCGATGGAGGGAAGAGGAAGGAGATGGGGCGACGGCATATTCAACGAAAAAATTAACACCATCTTCCCAAAGGGAACCCTGATGGGATGCGAAGCACCCGCGTTAGCGCCGTTCAACCCGTGACGCCACCCGTGCGCAACGCTGCTGCTTCGCATCCCATCAGGGTTCCCTTTGGGAAGATGGTGTTAATTTTTTGTCGGTCGCGGTAGCGGAGCGAGCGGCGGTAGCGGCAGGTGTGTTGCGGGCGAACGAACGAGGCGGCAGCTGCGGCGAGCGCGCGGCAGGCAAGGGAGAGAGTGACGTTAGCGCGCACTGTGAGGGAGCGTGACGTCAACGCGCAGCTGCGGGGTGACCTACTTGGCACCAGAGTTCTTCAATCATACCAGTTACCAAACTCTCCATAGGCCCCATGTATCAAAATCCAGACACGCCAAGTGCCAAAACTGCGGAGGTTAGCAGATTGTCGCGCCATCTGTCGACTCAGAAACCAACTAATAAATGCTATGTTAGTGTGTTTTGTGTTATGGAGCGCAGAAAGCTCTGCCGCGTCAATGAAGCGAGCCTTATGCAAACGATGATGCGCACACAGAAAATCCGTCAATTTCACCGTGGTTCTGGCGTCCCTGGCGTCTTCTGCAGAACAAGAAAATTCACTGACCTCGTGCCGTCGTTTCTGCTTCTGCACGAACACTGAGGGATCACGAAGCGTTTTGTCCGTGCTAACTGCTCTCACGAAATTAGCAGGGAATCGTCTGTTCGGCTGCCGAGGCCGCTGGTGAATGAACAAGAAAGCTATTCGAACAGCGGATGATTTTCGGTGAATAATTATTCTTTTTCTTTTCGTACAAAGCGCGCACCAGTGGTATTCAGTTCACATGACTACAGCATCGATGTGTCAACACAGCAGCAGAAGGCCTTTAATGCAGGGCGTGACGTCCGCAAGCGAAAAGCGTATGGTGCAAGTCGACGATCCGAGTGCAGACGAATTGCAATGTAAGGCGTCTCTATCTCTCGCTGCTTTCTTCTGCCCCTCTTTAGCCGCGTGATAAGAGAGCCATTAGCAACTGTTACGGTGCTCCAACGTTTGTGGCCGCCACTTTCATGCAATAAACATCGCCTCGGAGATCCGGTGAGTGCAGCGTTTCCAGCTATGGCTCCCAGATGGGGCGACAGTCTGCTAACCTCCGCCAATTTGGCCGTCGGCTGGTCCAGATTTTGGAACACAGTTTGGCAACTGGTATGATTGAAGAACTTTGCTTGGCACCGCTGCAAACCTGCGGCGAGGGCAGCGCGTTGCCCTCGCCCTCGCCGTACGAACGCACAAAACGTTGCACAGGCTAGTCAAAGAGCTGCTTCGCATCTAATACAACGGCGACGAAGCAGAAGATGAGAAAGCAGAAGGATGACACTGTGGAAGAGGAAGCAGAAGGGTAGGAGAATCAGCAATGGAGTAAGACTTAAGGGGAAGAATGAGAGCACGCAGGAAGTCGAGCATACGCTGACATTGTGCTGCGTCCTCTCCGCAGGCCTGGGAGTTTCCGTAGCCTATAAGATGCTATGGACTCGTTACAGTGGCCGATATTGGGTGCGATGGTGTCCGCCGCGGCTGGTTTCCGTAACCGCTATCGGCTTCAATTAATAATAATAATAAAAGGAGTCGTACGAATCGAACCTGTGCGGCACTGAGGTGCCAGGCAAGCACGCTACCGCTAGTCCACGGCGGCGGAACCCGTGCTTTATATATTGTAAATTTATCCATCGCACCAGCAGTTGTGACGGTGCTTGTGCTCTGTTTGCACGCAGACGCTGATGCTACAACTTGTAATACCTGGCGGAATATCAAATAGTTCGGCATGGGGAACGTCCTCGGTGATGGCTTCGCATGACATTGATTCACAATACGTGGAGTCCGGTGCTTATTTTATTTCATTTACTTTTGTATTTTACGGCCGCATCGAAATGTGGCCATTGTGGCCAGGAATCGAACGCTCGACATCTAGCTCAGCAAGCCAACACCTTAGCTGTTAAGCTACCACGGCAGGTTAGGAGGGCTGAGGCTGAGCCAGACCAGTACACAGTAACACCACAGAGACGGTCTTCACTGGTGGCGGTACAGAGGTACCAGTCGGTATCGTCAACCTTCACTTGTCAGCCCCCTTGTCTGCTTTTCTTTCTTTTACTTTTCGAGGGGGTGTGTGCTTACGGCTGTAACACTATGCCCTGTTTTCATACATCAGGTGCAACGCTGTCAAAGCTAGTGGTCGTGTTTACGCTGTATGCTTCCGTGACCAAAAAATAGTGCATTGCTTGCGGTGAGCGAAAAGCAATAAATGCCTCACTAGCAGCCTTACATCATAATACATTCCTCATCATCTCGCGAAAACACGCTCGTATTGCTGGTGAAACAATCGAAATATGCGAGTTTGCATTTCATAATTCTACCTTGTGTGTCGGAGCGATACACCACTCCTATTCTTTTCCTTTACGGACTACTTGCGTAGCCCTCACAGCATTGCACCTGATGTATGAAACGGAGTATAGCAATTTTGTTTCGAAGGTTTGAAAGTTGTGTTTGGAATGTTTGTTGCCCTCTTAAAAGGTAAAAATATCTTGGTAGTTGGATCATCGTCCGCCGTTATAGTACTGTGTTCACATCGTTGTTCAGCTGCAGACCCGAAGGAGGTGGGTTCGATCCCTACCACAGCGGTCGCATTTTCGATCGAGGCGAAAACGCCTGACGTCCGTGGACCGCGTGTTATCAGGCGCGTTAAATAAGGCCATGTGGTCCAAATTTCCGGAACTCTCCATCACGGCGTGCCTCATAATATCATATCTCAGTTTTGGGACGTCAAACCCCATAAAATATTAGTACCTTGCTTCCTTTGTCGGCTTTAGGGGCGAAGCTTCTTAAGGCGTAGACTTGTCTGCCGTAGTTGTCCGTCGTAGCCCCCTACGAGGAGCACGAGGAAGGAGACATTAACGAGGAAGAAGCAGAAGAACGAGAACGAGACGACCAAGAAGTGCAAGAAGAAGAGGAAAATAAGCGCAATATGAAGACGACGACGACGGCTACGAATAAAAAGAATTATAGTAAAAAAATAAGGAGTTGCCAAAATTACGATGAAAACGAAGACCGATTGAGAAGACGAGAGCAACGAAGAGGTAGAACCCGGTGACGAAGAAGAGGAAGCAGAAACGCGAGAGAACGATGAACATCTGGAGCTTCGCCCACTCATCATCATTCACTCCGTGGATATGCGTGGATTTTTTCCCGCTCTTCTTTATTTAATTTGAACGAACCAAGAAAAAGCAGTACGTGAACCAGGACATCAAGCTATGAATCATGCATGATGCTTATCTTATGCTATGTCTAATTTTCTCATTTGTTTACAACATGACACAGAAACAGGAACTGAATTAAGGAATGAAGTCCACGAAATGAGGTAAGCACACACTAAATTGAATCAATTATGTCACTGTTAACGCGGCATAATGTGATGGCAGTTGACGAGGCGGTGACGTCATCGCGTAAGGTTGGAGAAAATGCCGAAGTGGAGCCATGGTGGCTTCGGCGTCCATCTTTCCATTCATGGCCTCCGTTTCGAGCCACGCGGCATGACCTTCGCGAGAGGGAGTACATGCTCTTTGGCGGTACATGCTGATGATCATGATGCTATACTAATCTAATAATTCAACTTATCCACGTTTCACAGTGTGCCGTTCTTTCACAGTTAAAAGATTCTTCAACTCTCAGGACGTACGCGTAGCGGACATTCGCAAACTCGTACGAAGTCGCATAAGATCATTCGCATACAAGATAGATGAAAACAGGTTTTATAAATCCTCGCATTCTGAGGAACAAGGAGAAGAAGAAGCAGATGACGAAGAACCCCGTAATCCTTCAGGAACATCATCATCATCAGAACGCCCGCGCCAGCGTTGTGGCACGTCATCGCAGCCTCTGGAATCGGCCTCAAAGAGGTCCGGAAGCAGCCAAGTCACCTTCGAAGAGCGTAACACAGCAGCGACGACCCTTTCACGATCGAGTCGCTGCGGGCAGCACGAGCGAGTGCATGGACGCGGCAGCGCCGAAGCCGGGGCTGGCAGCAGCACCCTGGGCTCTACCGGACTCGGCAGCCATTGAGGAGATCGCGGCGCCTACGCTGTCCTCGCCAAGGTATCGTCTCACACTGTATGAGGTGCGACGTGGGCTCGCTTCGGCAGTAACTTCCTTTCCTGGTGTTCGCCGCAATCTCGGTCAATCACCGCAAACGCCATGTGCTTCATCTTCATCCGGGGCCTGGTCACGCCCACCACCGCGATGGCATTTTACGAACACGACGAATCGCTTTCGCCGCCTGTGCCGCTGAGGCTGTTTGGGCACCGAGGCGACTTCTTGCCAGCACTATCTGTCGTCGCGTCGGTGCGTGACATTGTGTTACGTGGTGTGCAGACATGGCGTCCACGACCTGACGGCTTATGTTGGACATCACATCTGTTCCATGGAAGAAGATTTTTTTAGCTTTTGCAATTCGTTACAAGAATTAGAAGATGAGAGAACACTCATAAAATGATTATATAACGGCCTTTTGTGTCTTTCTTCGTTTCTCTAACATGATGGTACGCCACGCTGTCGCAAGCCGTTCCACCTTTGTGATATAAGACGGCTCTTAGAACAATAATATCAGGGCATGTATTTCATTTAATACTTATCAATACCGCAGGACTTATGATTACGATACTACTTGATTCGGTCGAGTTGGTTCGTACCTCGGAGAGACTGGTCGCCTGTCTTCGTCCGAGTCTCTTGGCATCACGTACCTTCGTCCAAGTGGCGCCACAGAATTTCGAATCGTGACCATAACATAAAGGAGATGTGCTTGAAATTTTTTTTTGGCTTAGATTCCCGGCAATATATGATATAATAGTCAAATTTGCATCAAAAATTGTGTGATTGATTGTATTACACAGTGACTACAATATTAAGGCAACCGTCATTTCGATTTTCTGAAGGGTCTGTCCTCGGATGCCTTGCGGTTTTTAAAAGCGTGGCTGTTCAACCTCGGCTAAAGTGCGTTTCATGACCGCATGACCGCATGCATAGAAGTGTGCGTGCACTTCTGTGCATTGCGCGCACGTCTTTTTTCTGCGCTCATGCTCTCATCCCACGACTACATAACGGAGTGTAGTATAGCAACGGATAGGAAAAGTAATTGAGGGTGAGGAGGAGGGCAAGAGGCTACAGAATGGCATAACGGCGGCAGAAGAAGCGGGTATTTGCCAACAGCTCCAAACATAGCATAACCATGCATAGTATAGTACAGCAAAGGGGTGGAAAAGGGAAGTGGCGAGGATTTATGTGAGTAGGAAGACAAGGAGGAGGGGAGAGGGTAAGCATGGCATAGCCTTGATTGATTGATTTCGGGGGTTCTATGTCCCAAAACCACGATACGATTACAAGGGGTGTTAAAGGAAAGTGAGGACTAGTGGAAAGGAGGAGGAGAAAGAGTAAAGCATGGCACAGCCTCGTATGGTACAGTAAAACAAGTAGGTGGGAAAGAGAAGTGAGGTCGAGTAGACTGATATGGAGGTGAGGAGGTTGGTAAGGAGTGGGGCGAGGGTAGTCTTCTACGTTCTAGCTAGTATAGCAAGCGAAGGCTGGGAACGGGAATTGAAAGTGAGAAGGAGGGAAAGGAAGAGGTGAACTCCACCAGCTCCAATGCTTCCTCAGTCTCCGAATCACTAATGCGTAGCTGCCCCAATTTTCTTGCACTTCTTGTTAGCGTGATTATAATAAAAGTTTATGTCGTGACACAGCGTTGTTCATTCAAGAGACAAGACAAAACGTTGAAAGGACGCGGGAAAAAGGAAGCGAAATGAGTTTACGATGAATAAGAAAAGGAAGAAGGTACTGAAGACGACAACGAGGAAAACGGGAAAGAGGAACAAGTACACGACGAATACGAAGGCTATGATAAAGCTTATGCATTGAAAGAAGAAAAATAAAAGGAAAACACTTTACCTGTTTTGATAGTGCAAGTGCACAAACGGTCTACATAGCTTTTTTTTTCTTTTTCTACGTTTTCTTTTTCTCTCGTTTATTATTAATTTATTATTCCTTTTTATTTATGTTGCGGTATTCGCACAATATGCCAACTAAAATTAAGCATATCAGGTCTTGGTCAATCCCCCGAAGTCGGTATGCGCCATATTTGAAGGCTCAGCATCATCATCATCATACGAAGGAGGAGCTGGAGGGTAGAGGAAGAAGATAGGGTGAGGGCAAATTCAACTAATACGACGGCGACGAAGCAGAAGATGAGTAAGAAGGATGACACTGTGGAAGAGGAAGCAGAAGGGTAGGAGAATCAGGAATGGAGTAAGACATAAGGGGAAGAATGAGAGCACGCAGCAAGTCGAGCATACTCTGCCATTGTGCTGCGTCCTCTGCGCAGGCCTGGGAGATTTCCGTAGCCTATAAGCTGTTATGGACTCGTTACAGTGGCCGATATTGGGGGCGATGGTATCCACCGCGGCTGGTTTGCGTAACTGCTATCAGCTTCAATTAATCATAATAAAAAAAAAGGAGTCGTACGAATCGAACCTGCGCGGCACCGAGGTGCCAGGCAAGCACGCTACCGCTAGTCCACGGCGGCGGAACCCGCGCTTTATAGATTGTAAATTTATCCATCGCACCAGCAGTTGTGACGGTGCTTGTGCTCTGTTTGCACGCAGACGCTGATGCTGCAACTCGTAATACCTGGTGGAATATCAAATAGTTCGGCATGGGGAAGGTCCTCGCTGATGGCTTCGCATGACATTGATTCACACAATACGTGGGATCCGGTGCTTATTTTATTTCATTTACTTTTGTATTTTACGGCCGCATCGAAATGTGGCCATTGTGGCCAGGAATCGAACGCTCGACATCTAGCTCAGCAAGCCAACACCTTAGCCGTTAAGCTGCCACGGCGGGTTAGGAGGGCTGAGGCTGAGCCAGACCAGTACACAGTAACACCACAGAGACGGTCTTCACTGGTGGCGATACGGAGGTACTAGTCGGTATCGTCAACCTTCACTTGTCAGCCCCCTTGTCTGCTTTTCTTTCTTTTTCATTTTTTTTTCATCGAGGGGGTGTGTGTTTACGGCTGTAACACTATCCCCTGTTTTCATACATCAGGTGCAACGCTGTCAAAGCTAGTGGTCGTGTTTACGCTGTATACTTCTGCGATCAAAAAATAGTGCGTTGATTGCGGTGAGCGAAAAACAAGAAATGCCTTGCGGGATGCCTTACATCATAATACATTCCTCATCAGCTCGCGAAAACACGCTCGTATTGCTGGTGAAACAATCGAAATATGCGAGTTTGCATTTCATAGTTTTAACTTGTGTGTCGGAGCGATACACCACTCCTATTCTTTTCCTTTACGGACTACTTGCGTAGCCCTCACAGCATTGCACCTGATGTATGAAACGAAGTATATCAATTTTGTTTCGAAGGTTTGAAAGTTGTGTTTGGAATGTTTGTTGCCCTCTTAAAAGGTAAAAATATCTTGGTAGTTGGATCATCGTCCGCCGTTATAGTACTGTGTTCACATCGTTGTTCAGCTGCTGACCCGAAGGAGGTGGGTTCGATCCCTACCACGGCGGTCGCATTTTCGATCGAGGCGAAAACGCCTGACGTCCGTGGACCGCGTGTTATCAGGCGCGTTAAATAAGGCCATGTGGTCCAAATTTCCGGAACTCTCCATCACGGCGTGCCTCATAATATCATATCTCAGTTTTGGGACGTCAAACCCCATAAATTATTAGTACCTTGCTTCCTTTGTCGGCTTTAGGGGCGAAGCTTCTTAAGGCGTAGGCTTGTCTGCCGTAGTTGTCCGTCGTAGCCCCCTACGAGGAGCACGAGGAAGGAGACATTAACGAGGAAGAAGCAGAAGAACGAGAACGAGACGACCAAGAAGTGCAAGAAGAAGAGGAAAATAAGCGCAATATGAAGACGACGACAACGGCTACGAATGAAAAGAATTATAGTAAAAAAAAATAAGGAGTTGCCAAAATTACGATGAAAACGAAGACCGATTGAGAAGACGAGAGCAACGAAGAGGTAGAACCCGGTGACGAAGAAGAGGAAGCAGAAACGCCAGAGAACGATGCACATCGAATAATGCCTCGCTGGCAGCCTTACATCATAATACATCCCTCATCACCTCGAGAAAACACTCTCTCTATTGCTGGTGAAACAATAGAAATATGTGTATTTTATATTTATCGCTTGTGTGTCGGTGCGATACACCACTCCTTTTCTTTTCCTTTACGGACTAGTTGCGTAGCCCTCAAGGCGTTGCACCTGATGTATGATACGGAGTATAGCAATTACGTCATTCTCAATAAACCATTGTGTCTAAGTTACGTCATTGTCACAGTGTTTTCGCATCGTCATGGTTTCTTTTCGCCGTGTTGGTTCGATCTTGGTCTTTGCTGCAGACCTTTTAGTCCGTTTTGTTCGCGAAAGCAAGCACTCCACCACGTGCTCTTTCTTTTTTCTTTTCTTCTCCTTATTGCTTTCGGCAGCAATGTACATACTCCTATTTTTATGTAATCCAAACTAGAAGAGAAGCTCAGGGGAAGATGGATGCTTGAATCGATGAACAAATCGCAAGGTACGATTTAAAACAGGGAATGTCGCGGGAGCCAATGTTTCGACAAGCGGACTTGTCTTCGTCAGGGCGGCAACTGCCTTCTCCAGCGTTCGTTTATGTACGCCTTTGCACATCCAGTTGCAGGAGAACAACGGCGTTAAACAGTGTAGTTACTTTTTTAGCCGCAAGCTTTCGGTGAAATGCATTTTGGTGCGGGGCAGGTGGTGCGGGGTGGAGGGGGGACACATGCCATAGGAGTAACTTCTGTTCCGAGCGTGTGTTCCTTTTTTCATCCTGTTTGCTAGCCCTGTGCACACAATGCATTTGCAAGATATGTACAAGGAGCGGATTCTTTGGAAGCTCTCGCTCTTGCCATTTATATTACTCACGCTAACACCTGTCACCCAACCCTGCACCCAACCCCCCCCCCCCCCCCTTGTTTTTTTTTCTTTTGTGTGTGTGTGTTCGCACATGCTGATCTTCTCCTCCTCTCTTTCTGGGGACGGGGGAGAGTGTGCAAAGGCGTACATAAGCGAACGCTGGAGAAGGCAGTTGCCGCCCTGACGAAGACAAGTCCGCTTGTCGAAACGTTGGCTCCCGCGACATTCCCTGTTTTAAATCGTACCTTGCGATTTGTTCATCTTTTTATGTAATGGCTGAATGAAAGAACGCATTGGGGCAGCAACAGGTGACTCCCAAATCGTGAGACATGGTCTAGTACAGCGCGATGTTGATCGCTGTTTTTTATTTCCTTTTTGAGCACTCTTGTTTTGTCGATGCTCAAAGCCATTTGCCACTGGACTGCGACTTGTTGACAGACATAATATATAGCCACTTATACAAACCGCGCAACAGGACGAGACAGAACGCGCACAGGCAAACAGACGAGCATGGATTTACAAGTGAATAGAAAAAACAAAAAAAAAGAACCCTTGTATATCTTGTTGCAGCCACAGCTACTTTTTATTTATATGTGCAAAAATATAATTTAGAGCCTGAATGAGAGCCGGCTATCTCTTGGAACATCAAGGAACTGGTACTGAATGAAAAAAAAAAAAAAAACTAGAAAAAGACAAACAAAAGGAAAAATGATAATTTCTGGGGTTTTACATACCAAAACCAAAATATGAGAGGCGCTGTAGTGAAGAGCCCCGGAAATAGGGTATAAATGCATGACGAACATTATAGATGGTCTTGACATCGCTAACGTGGTATAAGGTCTTGCACGTCACGCTTAACGATGATACGATCAATGGTGGTTGAAACACGCAGTGCTCATCCGGGAGTACACGTATATGCATCACAGGTGATTGATTCTTAACCGTTACAAATATGCCGGTCGAGGACTATCCAAGATAGACGTTCAAAGTTTGATGGGAACACACTTTGGGTGGATTGAACAAGAGAGATGCACGTCGTTTGTTGTAGGCTTCCAGTCGAAATGTAGACATAACAAGGCGACAGAGACAGACAAAAGTGCTGTATGACCGAACAAAGCAAACCTCGCGGTAGGGGAATAGGATTCGAACGCGGGCCATCGAGATGCCAAGCAACCACGTTACCACTCGACCACAGCGGCTCTTCCCACATGGTACATGTCGTAAGTAAACCTATATTGTACCAGTAGTTGTGCTGATATTGCCTGCCTACATATAACGTGCAATAAACGATTCGCAGTACAAAGCAGCTTCGTCCAGCTGCTTTGTACGACCATGCAGGAGTGCTCCCACGAAGTATACTCTTACCACATGCACAGCAGCGCACCGTAGCCTGCATTTCTCATCCACAAAATAGGCGTGTGTGCACTAACGTGAGTGACGACGTTGTGTCGTATACCGTGGGCTGTCCTTTTGCCGCCACAGTGCTGTCAACGCGCCTGGTAAGGTAAAGTTACACACAGGACTACTCAATTTAAACAAAGACGTTGATCCTCCTCGCGACAGTTGGCTCAATGCCAAAGAATTTTACGACCAATTTCCTATAGCTGAGTACTTCGCATGACATCGATTTCCATAACGCTTGGGATATGCTGGACTTTTGTTTTAAGCATTCTTTTCTTATGTAAGCCTTTTTGTCAGAGGTCTGTCTGGCTGGTTCAAAGGATCACTAGTAACCGAGCCAACCCCTCAGAGAGAAACAGAACAGACCCCGAAATATCGGTAAGATCTCAGACTGTGACTGGTGTCGGCCTCTGAGTTTTTTTTCTTCATAGCAATTCGTCTTACGGGAGGGAGGGAAGGAAGGTAGTTAGTTAGTTAGTTAGTTAGTTAGTTAGTTAGTTAGTTAGTTAGTTAGTAGTTAGTTAGTTAGTTTCTCTTTGAGTTGGCAAAGCAATGTTTGCGCACTGGAAACCCGTGTAATTCTCTGCGACAAATGCTCCACGATAATGTATAGAAACGCTAAACGGCCACTTAACGAGAGGCGCTCTTCGACCATTCGGGTTAGCAAAATGTAATTTAAAGATCGGTGGTCACGCGTCTGGAAAGTCGGAATCCTGATAGCACTGTGTAGGAGGCGGGGAGGCCCCACGACAATGTTCACCAAGAAAGGGGAAAAATAAAGGAGGGGGGGTGCGCCAGCTCTCCCGAGAGGCTGCAGCAGCCGGTGCGGCTCACGTCCCTGCATCAGGCAAGGGATGCCTGGTAATGGGCAGCCCGAGTCCCGTGTCCGACCGGCCTGGATTTGCTGCGGCGGGTTCCTCGGCGGCTGTGTCCGTTGCCGACAGATCTTGGCTCTGTCAGCCCCCCGCCTTCCTTGGCGCGCGGTAACGACCCGAGGACGCGTAAGTAGCTGAAAGGAAGGGGATGCGCCGGTCCTCTGATTGCCGAGAAATACCTAATGGGAATCGGGAGTCCGGAGCAAATGGCTCGGGGGACCAACCGGCCCGATGGAGACAGAAGGGCAGTCCGGCGCTGGCCGACGCTAAGTGGTACCTTTCCGAGTGGGCGGAATGGCTGGCGCTCGCCAACTGGCGTCGCGAGGTCGCCGCGAGTCTTCGGGCAGGCGCCGAGGGGCCGCATTTAACGAGAGGAACGGCCCGAGGAGTTAACTAAGCGGGCTCGCGGCGGCTGCGGGGACACCGTATTATACAGCGTGCGCGCGCTCGGGACGCCGAGCCGCTAAGTGGCCTAATCTGGTGTCGCTTAGCCGGGCTCGCCCGCTTCGCCACTCTTCTCGTATACGTGCTCGAGTGCTGTTTTTGTATCCTGCGGCTCGAACATGCGCGCCACTCTTGTCCGCCCCCTTTGTGTTCCCCTGGAAGCGTTTGAGGCTGCAGCCGAGTCTTCGGGACGCGTTGCCCTTCTTTTTTGTGTGCGTTGCGGGTTCGCTCATGCGGGAGCGTCTGCGGCTGCGCACTGAGGAACCATAGTGCAGTCGAGGAGCATGTTCTTGGCCCAGAGAACGTGTAATGATCTCACGTAGAATCCCCGTGGCACTTCTGGCCAAGTCTGTACGCATAACGCTCCGATTTTGTGGGGATCATGCACTTTAGTGCCCACGAACGAGCACTATACGCGTGCGGTAGACGCTCCATATTCAGGGTTCACCTGAACGATTCGTGCGTTTGGTTAGAGTGGTCGATGCGGTGAAGTGCAGGGACCTTTTGTGGACGTTTAAGCAGGCGTCTCTTGGCGGTTTCAGTTTCGGTGTCCCATGCTTTTGCTATTCACGATGCGAAGGAGACTAACTATATAAAAGAAAGAAAAGAGGTGGCTTTTTGGCGTTATTCTTAAATATAGGACCTCAATCGTTGCATGCAGCGATATTTGCGCTCTAAGTTAAAACGTCAACGTCTGGTCGCTGCTTCTGCAGAATGTGTTTCTAGGGCCGGTCGTTTGTGAAGTAAACTTATGGGCGTGCTATAAATAGCAGCTTACGCAACACATCACGTTAACTGCGAAAAAGAAATATGATCTTGTTTAGTTCTGAGATGCTAGAACCACAATGTGGTACATGATGGCGAACGTATAGCAGTGAATACGGCATAAATGTTGACCAGAGGGCTCTTTAACGTGCGCCCAAACATCAATAAGCAGTGCTTACTTCTTTTACTCATTTGGTGTGATGGAAGGTCTGCCCCCGTGACCGCGGTCGAACCCGCGACCTCGAGCTCAGCAGCGCAACGCCGTATATCAACGTGGCTTCCGTGGCATGTGTTTAGTGTGCAGAGCACAGCATCAGAAAAAAAAGAAAGACATATTTAAATAACAGATCTGCTACACATGGAGATTTCCCAAGTGTTCCTTTGCACGCAACGTAAGTCAAACAAGCGAAACATATACAAACTACAGTAGCTGCAACAAAGCTATATAGAAAATAGAGGGTCATCATTTGGTACTGCGTTTAGCGAGCAAAGGAGACAATATGTTTTAAAAAGTAACTTAGAAGCTTGGTAGATTTTGGTTAAAGCAAATTGATTATGGCTTCTAACACAAGTTTAGTGATCACTCTTGAAGTAAGAATGAGTTACATGATTACATGAGATATTCATTAGTGGAACGACTTTCGATAATTTCGGCCATTTGGGTTCTAGGAGGCGCCAAGCATCGGGGGTAGCAAAGCGCTATAGGCGAACAAACGAACGCACCGAGTAAGGGGAGCCGAGCGCATCTGTTATTTCCTGAGTATACACGATTTTATTAATGAAACTTGCATCAGAAAAAAAAAAGATATAAGAAAAGAGTTCACGCAACATATCTTCTCAATGCGCCGATGAACACAAACACGCTGCCGCTCTCTTGACGGGCTGCAGCTCGGCATAGCTTAATGTTTGAGCTTGATCACATCAATTATACTAGCGATAACCCACGTGCAAGCGTACTGCCACATTCTACAGTTTACCATTCACGCCTCAATCTATATGCTGACGATGCGTATCAGCAC